>BGZK01003256.1:0-28877 GCA_005406025.1 Eumeta japonica
AAGATTATCATTATATATATATATATATAATTTAGAATTGTCACAATGTCAAGTACTACAGGTGTATTAAAGTATTAATATTAAATACAGTTATTATCTATAAAGACGAGAAAAAAGTAGCGGGGTACACTACACATATGGAAAGTGGCCGTTGTTTGTCATTTATGAAGCGAAACTACATTTTTCAAATTCTATTCCATGTTTAAGTCATGAAATTTGACTGTAACTTTTAATTTATAATAGCGTTTACAATGGTTTTTAAAATTCACTTTATCAACTGAACCAATGTTCTTTATTCTGTGAAATTATACACTAACTTGAAAGAATGCTTGGAAAAAATATGATTAACACAAATAGTTATCTTAGCAGACTTAATCTTTCATTGCCTTCATAAGTACAAAAAATATCCAATTTTTTTAACTAATCCCCTAACATATAAAATTCTATCTTTGTTTCTAATCTATTTCCGACATCCAATCTACCCTGAATAGTATTTTCACTTCTAAATGGTTTTTAATAAATGTGGACAAAGAAAATAATTGATGAATTTTTAAATAGATAATATGACATTAGCTTCCAAGTATTACAACTATATTCTTGGTATATTTTATTGACAGATGTGGATATTGGCATGTATTTTAATAATGATCTGTTATAATGCAAACAATTAAATCACTACTTCTTGCTCTTTTTATGCGACTTTTTCTTGGATTTCTTTTTTTTATGTTTTTTCTTTTTCACATCATGCTCCGAGTCACTGCTTTCTGATACAGTTGAACTTTCCGTAGAACTGAAAATACAACCAATTTAAAATGCAAACAGTAAAATTTATAGTTGATAAGAAAGTAAAAACCAAAAGTTTGAAATGTGTTTTTATTATAAAAAAAAATAAATAAGAAAATTAATATAATGAAAATTATAAATTAAGATCTGTAACATCCACTTCATTATCAAAAGTTAATGGAATTATATAATTCAGAACTGTCGTAGAGTTGCAAGTGGACAAACAATCTAACAAGTAAATTAACATGATCAAGCTCACAAGTCATTTTGTATTCAAAACAGCAATTCACTACTATACCTAGATTTGGATCTTTTTCTCTTCTTTGCTTTCTTTTTCTTTTTGGCCTTCTTCAGCTTTTCCTCCAATTTCTGCCGTAGTTCTGCCTCTCGCAAAGTTTGTAACGGTGTCAAATATTCATTTTCACTATCGCTACTTGTGCTACTTACATCCAATACTATTTCTTTATTTGGATCTATCTAGAAATTGAAGAAAAAAATATTATTGCTATGAAATTATGTTTGGAACTAATTTGTTTCATTTATAATGTATCTTAAATTTAAAATGGTTCTAAAATACACAAACTATTCTTCATTTCAAATTTATATCTATAAAGATGGGGAATATCCTTTCTACTATTAAATTGTCTTGTCTTAATTTTATTGTTATCATCCGTTGACCATAACCGTGTAAATATTCATTACATATCGTGTTACATGGGTCACTTCACTAATTTATTTGTGTTATCCCAAACAGACTGTGTAAACAAAACTTACTTTTATAAAGTTACGGCATTGGTACGTCAAGTGGCCAGCGTAACCGCACTTCTTACAGGCAGCCCTCGATGAGTCTTTGCCTATTTTGTTGACTATGTCGTTGTAATTACTCATTGTAGTTATTGTACTATAAACATTTCTAATTTTACAAATTACACAAATCACAAACAAGTACACAAAATGTGGAATGTCAACACGATATCAATTGTGTCAAAGTTGTCAAATCAGGCTCGAATGTTTAAGCTTTGTTCCGTATTCAATTTATCTTGATTTAGTTTTATATTTTGAATTGTGATAAATATAAGTGTAAACTATTAAAAATATATTTCTTAATATATAAAATATTTTTAAAAGAGATCTTCCATTTGACTTCAAAAAATTAATAATTGATGTAAAAAAAAAATTCTTCATAGCGCCCAGAAAAGTAAAGTCAATTTAATTTACTATTTATTTGTCGCCATATTTGCGTAGTTCAGGCTGGTATAATAGGTAAACAAAAATTTTAAAAGAGTATGTCATGTTGCAAATGTTTGAGAGTTGCCAGTTGCTAATTAATCTTTTCCATATTAATAAAATGCAAATATATTTAAATAATTATATTCAGATTAATTTATGCTGTGAAACGACGGTGGCCGAATAGGTAATTTGTAGCTTCCATACCAAAAGATAACAGTTTTGATTTCTGGTCACACGATGATAAAACCATGAACTTTTTAACGTAACTACTTGTTCCGTGCCTCGCAATTCTTATTAAACCGTCGATTCTAATTTTTGTCACCGCATGGACGATACCAGTTATTACCGGCCCACAAAGTACAATGTTCATAGCAAATACAAAATGTAGAAATTAAAAGTTATAAAAACGCGGCAGAAATACAATAAAGTGTAAAATAAAAATGAAACGCAAACCTGAGCTAGGTACTAAAATTGAAATTAAAATGGGAGTCGAGATTCGGAGCAGAATTAAGATTGCATTCGAATATAGGATTAGATTAATATACCGAAGTGATGAAGGATAGTTATTATGTATCCGACGGAGTATGACATCATAGGCGGAATCGATTTTTTATAATTTTTAAACCTTAATGACTGAAGTCTATTGAATTTGACGAAGAATGTGATGTACTGAGCGCTTATCAATTTTGCATTCTGCAAGGTTTCAAAGTTAACCTACATTTGATAATAAAATTACCACGGATATATTATCGTATCGATATATCTATGTCGGTAACGATGTATCTTGCACTTTTCGGCCAGTGCAAATTCATGCTAAAGATATAATTTCCTTTATATATATCGCAAACCATATTCTTTTTAGAACATGACGTATAACACCAGAGAGATGCGGTAACGCAATATGGCAGAATTCCTACCACTGTGCGATGTCCTCTTCAACGTGATATCTTTAGCGGGATACTTTTGCGACGTTGTTTTCGACGTCGTCATGGGGTACGCGTTACTTGAACGCGGCTTCAAAGGGACGTTCGCGGCCACGATATCGATAGTGCTCACTTCACTAATAATATCACAGGTAAATCATTATATTTGATCCGATATAGCTAACATAAATTATGTTAACAACTCCATCTGTTTGAATTAAACCAATTTTCTTTGGGATACCAAAATTGTATATCAATGTTAATATTGCCATATTTACCGATCCATTATATTATAATATATAATACTAACATGTTATTATTATAAATATAACAATGATATTTATCTGATTAATTTGTCCTGTTGCAATAAAAAAAGTCTTTTGCTGTTATATATGCAGATAAATATAATTTGAATAAATTTAAACTGGCATGTTTTTATAAGCATCTAACTAAGAACTGGAACACGTTCTCATCCATATTTAGGGCCTCTTCCACCATCTTATTTTAAACTGAAATTTAACAAAAAGTCTCAAATTAATCTTGTATTCCATGTTCTCTTTTTAACGGTTGTTACGTATTAAACCTTTTAAAAATAAGACGTGGAACGCAAAATCAATTTTAAAAGTGACGTTATCTCAAAAGTCATTTTAAAAGGAAATGGCTAAGAGGCCCTTAAACTGTCTTCAGAAAACATAAATGACTTAATTTCAAAGTTCAAAAAAAAATGTAAAACAATTCCATCGCCTTTGATTTTAATTTGATAGCTTAAATTGCAGCGGTCACTCACCTTAAGTCAAATTCACATCATGACCTCGTACTCGTGTCATCACGTAGTAGGCTTGAGCAGACGCAGGCGTCCTGCCGCTTCAACCTTTCGCTCCAACGACACTCGTTATCAACATCCTTCTCCACCGATGCCTCACGCATTCAGCCAATCAGGGCGAATTATTCTCGCGCCGTACTCTGTGGTATGCATTTTGGCAGAACAATATGACGCGAATTTGAAATAAGCTGAATCATCGCTGCATTTAAAATTTTTGAAATGAAGACAAAGGATTGCCTTTCGTATTTTTTGAAGCTTAGAATTGGATATGTCTGTCGTGAAGACGATTCAAATACGGACGCGAAGATGTTAAAAATTAAAAATCTCTTAACATTTCGCATTTCATTTTTTATGGAGTAAATTTTGTTAACTATTCGTGTATATTGTTTTTCAAATTTTATTATATAACCATAAAATGTAAATGTTTCATATCTAATCATAGTAAATTAAATTATAACAGATTTTATCTCTTCGATGGTACCTTCACGTCTGCGAAGGCACAGAAGGTCGTAGAATTTGGATGCCCATTCTTCTGCATTGCCTTCAACTCGGCGTGCTGTGGAGGTACGCCAAGCTGTTTGTGCCAGTTGACTTGAGAAATGTCAAGCACGAAGTGAGAGACTTGTGTATGTATTCCAGTTAAATATGAAATACCTAAATAGTTATAGTTAACTAATTATAATTATCTAACGTTTTTCCATGCGTTACACTATAGACAAATTTTCTTAATTTATCTATTTATATTTAGATTTCTATTTTCTTAATAAATTTTCACTATTGCAGTTTTATCAGATATCTCCCAGTAAGTTACCAAAAAAAAAATAAAGGAATATAAAACAAGTTTTATTTTGTTCTTTTTAAGGTTCCGTACCGAAAGAGTCCAAAAGGGCCCTATTAAACTCTGTTTGTGAAAAGGTTGTATTGTTTCAATCGCGATAAAACTTAACAGAATGTGTTAGTTAATATTTTAACAAATAATAAAAATCACAAATAGTAAAAATTTAAGAATAGTCTCCATACAAGAAGCTTGTTATTGCTATACCGAAATAACGGTAATACATCCAAGCGTCGATCTTGGTGGGGATTACATTACAAGTTATAAAGTAAAACTACAAATAATGAAAACCCACCAGATGTGAGTCGGGCCTGCGCTAAGGGACGCCAAATAAATATATATATGCTTTTGTAAATATATTTGACAAAGATATATATATATATCGGGCGATGGTATGGAATCCTCGGTGCGTCAATTCGACTGGTACTTGACAGATTTTTAAACTTAACGAAGCTCTTGAGGTACTTATTCAAATGAAGAAAAATTTTTTAAGGTAATTGAGTATGTAAATGAACAGCACTGCGTCATTTGTCTTTGTAACAGTATATAATATTTCTATTTAATCTCTATTATTATGATTATTTAAAAAGGTAGTCTGGTTCATAAAATATGTGTGTGAAAAATGTTATGTGTTATCAAAGCCACCTAACTGCGCCCGCGCTTTGGCAACAAATGCGTAACTAAATCGTATGCTGTTTCGATAACTTTGACGTCAAGTCACAACAAAAATGCAACTTCGGTATTAAGATTCATATTATTTATTAGACTTTCTTGAAAATTCATCATATCAACGAAATACAAAAATAATAGTTACACTGACCTAAATTTTGAATTGTTCGAAATGTCGGCCTCGGACTTTGACGCATCAATCAGTATCGTATTTATATTGAGAGCACCCTAATAACATATCCAAATATTCACTGCTACTAATAAAATCCATCATGCATGTTAAGTCGCAAGATTTTTCGTAAACGAAATGCACGATTCGAAAAGAAGTTAGCGGTAGAAATAGCGCTGGTGTATGTCTTTGACAGTGAAGATAGACAACGCCGTACAAATAAGTGAGTGAACAAATTATACAAGTCGGTTCATTAATGATTAATAACGGTTATTTATTTTACTTTTTATGTTTTCCCTTATTAAACTCATTGTAATTGGAATATGATACTTTATAGTGGGAAACGCGGCGCGTTGCTGTTCATTTACACACTTTATATCATAAAAATATATTTAACATTAAATTTATTGATATATTAAAAAAAAACGCATACCAGTACAAAATAAAGTTTAAATACTTTTTTGAATTTGTGTATATTTAAAATTAACTTCTACATAAAAAAAAAACTCAGCATATATTGTGCAGTATATCATCCAGTCTTTTAAAAATATTATCCTTTGTAGGTATGTTAAGATTGGTGCATGCGTTCTGCGAGGCCGCTCCAATGCTACTTCTGCAACTCCATATATTATTTCGTGACAATGAGGATCCCGAGACTAGTGATTTGGTGCAAAGTGAAAGCATAGACGAACCTACAGGTACAAATCTTATTTACCATAGAGTAATGTGAATAATTGTTATGCACGTAAATATACGATATATATCTGTCTGGTAAAATCAAATTATTATGGGAACGTCCATAAACCACGTGGTCATATTTTAGTCTCTCTAGGACTCCTCCCTCCCCCCATGTGGCCTCACGTAGCCTTTCTATGACACACACACCCAACCAATGGAACGTGGTTTTCACGATACATTAATTTATTTATAAAATAAAATAATTAATAATAAATTAATTTATTAACAGTTTATTTTTTCAAATAATGTATTTAATTATTTGATTCCTCTTGTTAAATTAACATCGGGGGTGGGGGCGGGGGGGGGGTCACTCAAATTATCTTATTCAACAAAATTTTCATCTGAAGAAAACCACGTAGCTTTGCTCTCGACTCCTCCCCTATTACGTGCCTCAGCGTAGCGCTTAAGCTATCCCTCCCCTTGGTCGAGCTACATAGTTTATGGACGCTCCTATACAGTTTCACACTTATTTAGTGATGACAAACATCTCTACATTATGACTCGCGAACCAACTCCGATATAGGTAAATCATCGATTCTGTTTGCGCGCGGTAACGAATCAAGCGCAGTCACTAAGTCATCCCTCACGTCGTGCATCATAGACATCTCACTCGTCGGCCAATCCCGAAACGCAAAATGTGCGCGTAATACAAAATTACCCACAGTACGGTATTATGAGTCAGCTACAGTTCTCGGCCCTTAAGACTGGAGAAAGACAGGGTAGCTCCTTAAACTGACAAGTTCGAAAACCCTTGATTATGACGAAACCACACATACGACTTTAATAATTTCTTTTATACCCTTTAGAATTTAGATGTTGAGAGTAGAATAGCATTAATTACGCAACCGAGCCTTGCTCGGCGTCTTTCAAGTTTGCCATGAAAATATACTACCTACGAGAAAAGCCACTTGTGTTTATTTCCAACAATAAATATTTTCATAAGTACATAATGTAATACGTATAGTGCCATCTGTAGTTTATTTTATGCAGTGCTGTTTGTCGTTAAGAACGAATAATATGGCAACAATGTATTTACCCAAAATATTTTTTGAGGTAGCATTACATTGAGACAACGTTTAGAATTTCTTAAATCTCGTTTTTCCAGGTTGAACACTTTATAGGTAAACTCGGAAAGCAATACTTTATCAAAATAGAAATTTACATCGAAGTCTTTAAAGGTTTACGAGAAATCCACCGTGTATAAATCACACCAGAATTGTTTACTTAATGTATGTAATAAGATTTTCCACTTTTCAAATAAAATACATTACATGTCTAGTTGTATACTATAGATAAATATAGCGTTCCTGCTTGTATACCATCGTCATATATAGTTGTTCACTTGTATAACATAGTAAAATATAGTTTGTCTATTTGCATTCCGTACTGAAATATAGCTATCTACTTATATAGTGAATTCTAATTTATCTACTTTTTATATACCATAGTGAAACATAACTAAAAATACCTTTACAATATAGCTAAATTGTTATATTGTGTATTATGAGGTACTTAATTATTAAGCAAATTGATAATTAACAGCAATTAAATTGACACAGACTAAAACCTGACAATGTTTTGAGATCTACTGTTTTTACGGGATTTTTGCGGTCATAAAAACGCTCAATTATTGTAATTATATTATTGCACGGTTTTCAATAAAATTGTCACTGATGTGTTCTGTGGTCTCAGCGGCTTAGCTTAGGCTGTGCCGCTGAGACCACAGAACTCGCACGTTGCTATCTGTTCCCTATATTTAGCGACTCGTTACCTAAAGGTGACAAGTTCTTGATTACGATTTTATCGGCATTATCCGCTCTAGTGGGCCCTTCGGTTAATTTATAATGAGAGAAAATGTCCATATGGAGGAAAAATTAACTTTTTTTTATGCCCAAATGGATGTAAACGCTTGCGGTCGCTATCCGAACAGTAAAATCCGCGCCCGGCGGAGTCACCCGTAAAAAAAATTATGAATAAGATATAGTTAAAAAAAAAAATCCAATAACAAAAAATCAACAGATAAGCAACGCACTTAAAAGATCTACACAAGATAGAGAAAACAAACCACTAAACCCTAATAAACTCTACTTTGGTTTAACAGACTACATTAAGAGCTGAAAGCCTAAGTTAAATAATTTACATCAGTGTTTCCCAACGTGGGGCCCACGCCCCACAGGGGGCAATTTAATAGTTAAGGAGGCAATTAAAAAATGGACTCGACACGACTTTAACCTTTCGCTTTGGGTTATTTAAATGCAATGCTAGATATCGGTGACAAATTTAACATAAAAGGCAAATTCTTAAAAAAATCCCGTAAAATGTAAATAATTATTAGGTATAATTTCGTTCGACAGTTCATTTAAAGGTTAAAAATTATGTATGGGGGGCATAAAAATTTTAGAAATGTTAAGGTCAAATGGCCAAAAAAGGTCGGGAAACACTGGTTTACATTATGTTTGGTAGCAGGCGGGACCCATTAATTTTCTTAAGATTTATAATTTGCACATAATACAACACTTGTGATATTTTTGCCGACATTATCCACTGAAATTGTTACTTCTAACGTTCAAGATTGCTTACCGTAACCAAATGCGTGCTAAAGCCGACACAGAAAGGTATTTTCGTATTAAAAAAAAACGAATTACTTCAATCGGAATAATGGTTCTCAAGTTACAAGCGCACAAACTAACAAACAGGCAGAGAGACGTTGTATATCCATGAATAACTATAAATTTCTATGTTTTTTTTTATACAGTCGGTACTAACTCTCTTCACTCTATGAATACCGTAAATATACCGCTAGTCATTGTATACATTAAAAATATATTAATATGTCGTTCGTGATATAGTAATTTATGATTCGATCGTCATAATTTTTTACAGCAAACAAGACATTCGCAGAGCTGAACGTGATATCAGCATCGCTGTCTCTTTTCTCAGTCTGTTGGGCTCTAGCGAGTTTCAGCAAAAACGTAAGATTGCAAAATGTGCACAGGCTGGTGCTCACCTGGCTGGGAGTCATATTTCAGGTATTGTCTACTATTGGTTTTCTGTCTCGAATGTCTACATTGTACGCTGTAGTGTTGTCTAACGTGTATACATTATACAAATGATGTGTAGCTTTTCCTCGAAACATTTACAGTGGCTAATAAGGCTAAAAAACATTAAAGTTCTTGTATTGGTCACCAGAACACCATACTACACCGCCATGTGATATTCAAATTGCTTTTAATATTGGAGCTGTCCCGTGGTAATTAAAAAAGTAGATTTTGTAGAAAATCTTTTACTAAAGCGTCACATGTTATACTATAACATATATAAATGCAAATAGTATGAATATTTTGAATTAAGTACCATGATCTATTGAGTTTTTTTCTCTTGATCCCCATGCATGCACACTACTAATATTTTTGCATTTAGCTAGATGTTAATGTTACTATATTTGTTGTTATACAAAAGCGGCAATGGATACGTCAGGTTGTTTTCTATCGTTTTACGTAATCTGTACAAAGATTACATGCCGATGGTAACAAACTTACGTCAGCAGCGTTGAGGGTCACAATAGTTTTGAAATATTCTTACATCTTTTTATTCATCTTATCATGGAGGGAGATAGGTTTAGTCTTTTAATTCAAAAAAAATAATAATAATAATTCTGTATTAAATAATTAAATTAAAAATTTACTTATTTGACACTGAAATATCCTATTTTAAGGGTCATGAGATGTTTTGTATTAGTATGTCACAGTACTAAGTATGAAAACGTTTTTCGTAGAATCAAGCACTGTTTATCTAATATCATCGAACTTTGTGCTCCTTTATAAAATAATTTAAAAGGTTTTCACATAATGAATTTGAAACCGTGAATTTAAATTTAGTACATGTCGTCGTCTGATTTTGAAACGAATAAAGGAATTAAACACTTAAATGAGTTGCATTTCAATAGCATGATGGATGGATTGACCAATCTATCACAATCGGTATTGTAATCGAAACTGCGTATAGTCTTAAATTTGGAGTTACGACTGGCATTTGAACTGAAAAAAAAATCATTTTCCGAATTACAATATAGGATTGTTTAAACAAAATTATGTATTAATTACTCTCATAAAGTAATGTATATTATTAAATTGTAATAAGTGTCGTCAAGTGAATTTGTGTATTACTATCCATATTTTTTTTTTTCCAAAAATTTACAACATAATGTATTTATAAATATTTTGAAATTAGTGAGATAAACATGCCAGTGGCAAATACAGTCTTTCATTGTAACCGTTTGTATGACATCATCACAGACATGTCAATATTGAGGTTGTTACAGCCTAAGGATCAGAAGTATATTACGATTGCATGAGACATTATGAAAACTTCATACAGGTTTCAGACTCGCTTCGTAATAGACGTTTATAGTGAAACCTATTTCATGACACAAATACGCCAAGGTAACTATCATATTTCCAAATCTGTAAGATCGCCAGAACGGGTGCAGGGTGTCATGACTCCCTCTGCGGGTTGGGACTTTGTTTTACTATTGAAATTGTATTTTCGAGGGGCAAACAAGCTTGCAAGCCACCAGAGGGTAGATAGTCATCACCTCCCATGGATATTTGCAACCCCACAGGAGTCAAATACTGCGTTGCAATAGAATAAGTTGCCCCGATATACAAAGACATTTTTTATAGCAATGCATACTGGTATAATTACTATCTGATTCAACAATTTAAGTAGTAATAATGCCCTACCAATAGATAAGTCGATAGCCAGTACAATTTACCTCGTTACACATTGTTCATTGTAGGGTCTCAAGTCTAGAGGGCCGGCCCTCGCTGTACAATATAGATTGTATAGCTATTTTAAAAGTTTAAGGTCCCTTATCCATTTTTTTTTTTTGCCTCAGTATTCGTTCCTTAGGATGGGAGTCGAGAGTATGCCTTCTTGAAAGCGGTGTTTGTTTCACGTGAACGAAGCCCTACAGCCGATAGAATTATAAATGGGTTTTATAAATTCCAGTTCCTGTGGCGCCTGGGCACCATCACGGCGCGGATGTGCGCGCTCACCCTCTACGCGCTGGTCTACAGATATTGGGTTTTTTTAGTTATAGGTGATTTTTATGCGTCTATATTATCCATGATTTCGGACGGATTGCCATACCGGGTCGCGGCTCAAGCAAAGCTCGATTTTGGGGATGCGACGAAGAGCATAGAATAGAGAGGAAAACGCTTATAAATTTATATGTTATTGAGGAAAACGCGGGTTTTAGACACTCCAGAACTGAGACTGGTGTTAAATATTCGTCAAAAGAGAGAACGCGGTAGAATCGCTTTCAATTTATTATTTATAAAGGTGATATTAAAACAGTAGATAAATGAAAAATATATAAATAAAGGGAAATATCTATAAACCGTATACATTTATAGTGACATAGATGACGATGAAATATAATTTATGTTAAATCGTTTTTTCATCTCTAAAGAAGAAAATGTATTTTATCCATTTTTTTTTATAATCATCATTTCAAATTATACAAAAACATTTTTTTTTAATAGTAATATTTTTTTTTGTATTTAATACTATAAGCATCCTCTATTACAAAACTAACAAAATATATGTCCCCAAGTACTTTAGCATCACTGTCGACTGTACACAACTTCCGCTCTATCCTATCCTCTTTGAATGCAACACATGTATCAAACTGATTTAAAAATTCACACCCGTACATGATATAACAGTTAATAGAGTTGAACTAGTTCGACATAAGTAAATTTCTCCTGAATGCCTACTATTTTTTTTTAAATATCTCAAATATCGTAAACAATAGTAAATTGTTTTTAATTTTCTTTTTTTTTTTTCATCACAATAATCATGGTATGCAGGTCTACACTGGGTGTCCATGTTCCTGTGGCTTATCTCGCCGAAAAACGTCTTCCACGGCGAAAGGATAAGCAAGCCGAGGAAAGCTTACCTTTCGGCGCTCATAGCTTTCGTCTACGTCTTCGCTTATATAAATTTGCAAGAACTTAACCATAGACAAAAAATGGTAAGCTTGTTTTTAAACTTAGTGCATACTCCAACACATAACTATCAATAAATGTAAAAATATATGATCATTATTAATATTTGGATTAATTATATTTTCGTTGTGCTTTTTGAAAATTACTGGAATTCTTTTTTTTACTTTTAATTTTTATGTGAGTTATTTTTTGACGTACTTCCGATTTATATGATTATACCTACAGCAGGAATACCTGTAATAAAATTTCTCTTTCATTTTACACTTTGAAATGTTAATTTGTGTCTGCTATTTAAATGTCTAATATATTTAACTTCGCACATACAGCACGACGAACTTGCATTTTTATAAAGAAAAACTACAGTCAAATTATCTAACAGTGGTTTATCTCCTTTGATGTTCTTCAACAAGCCGACACCATCAAATATATATAATAATAATAATCAAGTCTAGTCTATTAGACTAGTCCAAATAGTTAATACTAAACAAGAAACACGAAAGTATTATAAAGTTAAAGAGTTGTCATACGGAAAATAATGAAAATTAAAAAAAAAATCGCTTAAAATTAGATATACACATATTTTACACAATTTTAGTACAGTACCATGCACAAAACTCTGTCGCTCTGAATCGCCTGCGAATGATGTATTGCGCAGGTACAACGCTCCCCGACCCTTCCTTCTCCCCCGCGTTCATATTTTACGCCATTACGACGCTCTCGTGACCAACTTCACAGCGGCAGAGTTTCATGAGTTGTACGCATATAATTATACAATAAACCAGACAAGCATATATGTGCGTTACATTAAAAAGATGACTTTTTTAGGAATGCCAACGTATTAGAGTGCACATAATAATCGCATATGTTATAAAAGTATGACACTAACAAAACATACATAACTATTACGAAGTCGCATTAAGTTTTAAATTGGAAGAAGGCACGACCAGGAGATTAGCGCCTTCGTAGGAGGGTTGCCGGTCACGTAAGCTTTTCTCTCGCCAGATCACATTCTACTGCGTGATGCTGATAGAGAACTGCCTCCTGGTGGGCGCGTGGGCGGCGGGCCACTCCGGCGGCAGGCACTCGCCCACCGTGGTCGCCGCGTCTATGCTGGCCAGCTTCCTGACTGGATTAGCTTTTATGTTAATATATTATAGGTAATGGTTAATTTTTGTTTCGTAACGTTCTTTTATAAATTAATTTTAGTATTTCGAATCCTGAATAAGAATATTGTTTTACACGTGATAGTCTATTTGCATGCGTATCGATCCCATCACGGGGCAATCACGGCAATGTAGTGTGTATTCAGTTTTCAACGAATTGCTTGTATGTGAAAGGGTTGTAGCGATTTTTTTTTTCAGTAAAGAAAAATTGTACATATTTATCTGTTAATGAGAAAAAGGTTTACTTGGACCAAGAGATTATTTTGAAACACCGTCAATATATTGAATAAAACAGAAAATTTCTTGATTCAATAAAAATCTTCTCGAACCTAGAAAATCTTTTTTGGTTTAAGAAAAAGATTACTTTATTAAAAATAATGATGATTTTGAAAAAAAATTCTCGGCTCAAGAATATTTATCTTCAACCTATAATTTTTTTTTTGCTGTACACAGCATAATTAGGTACACCTAATTATATACATATTCACCTCGAATCTCATATTTTCTTATTATATAGATCACATTTCAATACTTAAATATGATAGTTATCATAGAGATCATATTTCAAAACTTAAAACAGCTTTAAGTCTTTGTCTAGTGATATTCTAACCGAATTTCTGATGCGCGGCCAACAACTTGCCCACGTCCGAATCATAGGATGCAGGCAATCATGGACTAAATAATGCCATCATTTATTTTAATAAAATAAAGGCAGACAAATCTCGGTACAGTGGTTACCTGATTTTTTGTTAAAAATGTTTATGCTACCTCCTTAGTACTTGCACTATGTACACTTATTGAGACACCTTTTTGGTCCTTTCCAGATATTTTCACGTTCGCCGTTTGGGATACATTCTAGGAGAACAGCAAGGGACCAACAGCACGAACAATTCCAATCAATCCAAAAACGGTAAGTATATTTAATTTTATGAACATATTCTGTATGAGCTAACTTCATGCGATTGCGAAACAAACGTAAATTCCTGTATCTATGAAATCAGTATAAAAACAATAAATTATATACATTGTGTAGCTTGAAATCTTAGAATTATTATAGATCAAAATGATTTATTTTCACGCAGTTTCAAAATAAAATTCATATCATTAAATGTTACTAATGGATTTTGGTAACACAGCAAGAAACGTCACAAATATAACATAAACGCAACGCGAACGTAACGAAATGTTGAAACAAATCACAGTTTGAAAGTTTGAGTACGCAAAAAACTGCACATTTTACGAGCGCAGTACGTATATGCAGCTGTAACACAGATACGAGTATTTGCACTGCGCATGCGACGCTGATCATTTGTTAGATTCAACAAAGAGTTCGCATACACTGTGGATTATATTCATCCTGAATTCTTGTTATTTTTTAAATTTTTAGTCACCCCCATGTTAAGGTATACCCTCCCATAATGTTTTTCAAATATTTTGTTAGAAATTCATAGCCAAATTTGCCTATGGTCGTGAAAAGCGAACCCTAGACCTCGTGGTCGAAGCCGATGCTCTTAACAACTAAACCACGAGCGCTCTTCGTTTGTTTGATATCTGTAACTATCGAAACGCCAGTCTTACAATCTTATGCCTTACGATCAAATAAGATCGTGAATTGGTGTGTCGCTAAATCAATTAGGATGAAAAATAAAGCCCAAATTGACAAAAAGTTACTGAAGTTTAAAATCAACCCAAAATCATTCGATTTGCTTTAAATTAAACTAAATCCATCATCACATAATTCATAAACTGTAATCAAACTAAACTCCACTGAATAAACTTTAATTGTAACTAGTGATGTACAAAACGGGTCAATCAATTAAAGACGTTAAAAAGAAAACAAATGAACAAGGTTTTCTAGCATCCAAGACTTTAAATATATTATTGTTTCTGGTGATTAACGTTTTTTACGAACGATTCATGTTTTACAAATCCACGAACATTGTGCAAGTTCAATTTTTATCAAAAAGTGGCAGATATGCAACGACCAAGAAAATGTAGCAATTTTGATTTTACATACGTTATCCTGTGTGATAAATATTTTAGTGTTAGAAGGTGCTTCTACTCGATTATGCTAAATAGTTTTACAGCGACGTTTGAAGTGGCTGGTGTCTCAAATCATCTATCTATAATAATTTAAAGTATTAACTGGAAAGTTACCACAGTCATCTTTTTTAATTCCCACTTTTAAGCTCAACAGTCAAAGGCTCTGAGCGGGCCGGGTCAAAGTCCCGGAGCAGGACTCCGCTCCGTAATGGGTGTGTTCTGAATTAGGACTTCGTCTAAGTGATCAACGTAATTATATCATACTGGAAAAATATTAAATATGTAATATATTGTCTTTAAAAATATATTATCAAACATTGCGTCAAGAAGTCGAGTTACATGAAGTCGCTCGTCAAATACAATAATATTTTAACTATTAACGATGAACATACCGGGACCGGCCGGTACGCAATATTGAATTACTAGTAAAGTTAGCAGCTTGTCCAGCGTTCTCAATAATTTTATTATATATACGAAAGTGCACGTAATTTTTATCAGCTGCTTTCGACAATACAGTTTTTTCAGAATATTTATTTCTTGTAAAATGTTTGGATAGAAATTGTTCGCGCACTTCTTTTCTCTATCGATTTTTGAGAATAGTGCTCCTGAAAGAAACTGACGATGGAGCACAATGCACCTATATTAACATATAACAATATACCTTTCAATTGTATTTATACATGTTATGATAATACTTGTATAACAATAGAAGATACTAATGAACTATTATGTATTATAATAGTCATATAGAAAAGATAAACCATAATGAAGAATATATAGCATAGTTACCTAAACATATAAATTACAAATTAAGCCTTTGTCAACATAACAAAGTTGAAAAAAATTTAAATAATTTCAACTTAATTTTAAGATTAATTATAATCGGCATAAACTCGTAATTGACTGAGAAATTACTAACTTGAAATCTGGATAAACTCAATTATGAATTTAAAATTCACCTTTGAGTCGACATTTTGGCATTTATGATTTTAAAATCATGCTGATTTCAAACTTAAGTAACCATTTTAAATGTGGCCCTCGACTGTGAATTAAAATTCTTGCATGAATTTTAATTCATAGATTTTCATATTTATGATTTTAAAATAAGATTGATTTAAACTCGAGTAACGTTCGTGAATTTGGACCTAAACAACCCGACGCCGGAATACAGGCCTGGTAAGGAAGCTAGTTGAAAGGAAAAAAAATAAAAAACGGTTGACCCTGCAGGCCATCTATAAAACTTTCCGCTATGATATTTATCGACATGTCCTTGAGCTCTTTGAGTTTTGAATATTGCCTATGAGTTTTTGAGCTTAAAAATTTGAAAGAGGTGGTTAATCCTGTAGATCATCCTTGAAACTTCTTATTACTTTCGAGCTCAGAGTGTTAAAAAATTAACTAACAATAAATAATAGAGTTGAAAAGATCGATTTTAATATTTTTTCAAGATCTCCGAGTCGAAAAATATAATTCCTTGGTTTGAGCTTTTCAAGTTAAAATATCTGTATATAAATTTTTTTAACTTTTCAACTACTATATATCTTTCAAATATGTTGTTGGATTTTGATCTTCTTGGTGGTTTTTGACGTAGTTTTCTAAGCAGAAAAAAATGACCGACTAATAAACATCAATCCATTACGAATTTCTAATATGTTTTGAAAAACCCTTTTTTTACGAATTTTCCTTAAATATCTCCCTAACGAACTAACATACTTTGATCCATTTGACATTGATCGTCGTTGTTTTTTAAGGAGAATAGCTGGTTTTACTTTTGAATTTATTGGTAGAGTGGTTTAAGAAATATTCCAAAAACACTTATTGAACCTTTTTTTCGAACAATATTTCCTGATAAAATCAACCAATTTTGAAGCAATTAACAACGATCGAAGTTGTTTATCGAGAACTGGACAGATTTTTAAATGAATTCCAAAGACAAGTCTGTTTATATAGATCAAACTAGACGTTGTTTCGATCACGTTTCGGCTAGACACCGTTCATATATTTGATGATAACCACAAATCTAATATTTTGCATGTATATGAGAAAGGCTTAAAATTAAGTGTTATGGAATCGTTAAAAGTTTTAAGACTTAAAAAATATAGGGATAACATGGTTAATGATCAAATTAATATTTACAAATTGGCGCTATTGGACGCTTGCCTGTGACAATTTAGGCAATTATTATTTGGTGATGATTATTCTGTGGTAACTGATAAGCATGTTTATTAGGGATGTCTATCACTGCTGGTGGAGAGGCTTCTATCACCTTTGTCACTTCTGTCACCATGGCTGCGAGCGCAACTGTTGATAATTTTAATTCTCCTCACCCAGGTGGATGTGATTGTCTGCATGTTCCTGAAGATGTATTTAATTGGCATGAAATATATATATAGTAATTGTAACTAATTGATTCGCGTTTAAGATATATAGAACACTAACACTAGCTTAACTGTTCGACATCTGTCAATCCCCTCAAATCAATATTCAATTCGTTGGATGAGGATTCGCATTGAAAGAAAATATTCGATTCAGCGGTGGGTTGCATACCGCATGTTACTGCAAGTCGCAGGCAAGCGTCTAATAATGAATTACAGCAAACTAACACCGTATACAACGGTGGTGACAAGTGTGACACCGTCTATTTCGTGGTCTCCATTTGAGACCACGGAATAGACGCGTCGCACTAAGAAGGAAACTTTAAATATGTGGAGAATTCGGTGCGGCGTCGCCGCGCCGTCTTTGGTTTCAGGCAAACAGGCGATGCCGGCCGACCACGCGGCGATAGCGGGCGTCTTCAACTGCCGTTTCACCAGCCCGGTCATCAGCAAGTAAATATTAACAATAGCAACACCTTAGAACTACACGAGTAGTGGACACAGATTAAAAATTCAAAGTGGAATGTGAGATACTAAACGTATCATATGCATTGATTTTGCTGACGTATCTCTATAAATAAATGAAGTGCAATACACCATTACATATTATTATGTGGTCGTTCTAAATTGTACTAAGAGAGTCATAAACTAAAACTTATGGGGACTTAAGTGATGTTATGTCAAAGTAAATGATTAAGATAAATAGAATTATTTGCACAGATTATACATTTGTTACCATCTTTTTAAAAAAGCGATATTCCTACAATGTCTGTTCCTATGTTACCCTTTTAAAAAATGATTGTATAAGAACCTTTTCTCATTTCTTTCCTGTGATGCTTTTACTATTTACCACTATGGCATATCAAAGATTAAGAAAGAAACAAAAGTTAACACTATGAAAAAAACAATGTATATCTTCAATTTGTACTGTGACACGGAAATGCACTACGAAACCACTAGAACACTTTTTATAAATTACGTTTCGCTTGTTTACTCACTGATCGACAAAAGTACTTGTCTTCCAATGCTCAATACCTATATATAATATTAGGTCAGGTAAATAGTTTTTTTCATATTTTATATGTAAAAAGTTGCAGTAAAACCTCTGAATGTGCCGTTTGTATCTGCCTTAGATACCGTTAAATAGATGACGTTCAAAAATAATAATAAAAAGTAAAACGGTATCCCGCCATTTTCCTGTTGTTTTTTGTCCACTAAAATGAATGAATTGACGTAGAAATTCGATACATTTTGGAATTTTATTACAAAAAAGAGAAAAATGCGACACGAGCCATGAAAAAAAAAATTGTAACGCTTATAGACCTAATGCAATGTTGGTCAAAGTAGCACAAAACTGGTTCAAGTACTTTCAGTTCGGTAATTTTGTTCAGAAGTCCCAAAATTTCTACAGTAATACTTACAAAATGGCAATAAGTTGTTGAACAAAATTGCGCATATATATGTATTATAATTAAACTTAAATAAAATATGATGAAAAATTATCTTGAATTCGTATATGAAATACGAAAAAACTTTTCCTTGATCTTATATATCCATAAATGACTGGTCTGAAGCATTTCTTAAAAGCATACAAAACCATAGAAATCGTAAAAGTCATGTTTGAAGTAAAATATCCGCTATTTTTTAAAATATGATGACCAATCAAAATTCAAACAACCATTTTCAAGATAAATAAGCGGAGTTCTATTCTGCTATTTAGTCGTCAGGAAATTATTGTATTTTATTCACAAATACAAATTTTAGTCAAAAAAGGCATATCCGCGGCTAGATATGCCCTTATATGTTCATAAGTCACCGTTATTACGTTATATTTTTAGCTTAGAAATCTCTTTAGCTTACTATTTTATATTTAACAAATTTATGTGTTTCAGAAAAATTTGTAGACCTATACACGAGTCAACAAGACGATCATACATTTTTTTGAAAATAATAAAATAATCATTTAAAAATAATCATGCACCTTTTAACAAGCAAATACTCCTTTTCAAGTGGCACGAACGCTCGGAAGAAAAAGAAACCAACGTCGTTCGTGCCGCCGCCCGCCCCCGCGCCCGCGCCCGCGCCCGCCGCCGCCTTCTGGAGGAAGCCTCTGCCGCATCACCATCACGTGAGACGGTTCATTGTGGAATGCGTGCCGTTTCGTCTCATAAAATAAAAAAAAATATATATATATAATGTATCTATAAACGCGTAAAATTAATACTTGTATAGCTAAAAAAAAATGTGTTTTAGCAAATTATGCACGACTAAGTGGTTGTTTTTAAAGCGGAGATTTCTGTATCTTGTTATAACTTACCCACTAGATGACGCTACAGCACACGAACTCTCTATACCGTTAGCCAACCTCCATGAGTATGGGTGTACATGTATTTGAAGTAGGGGAACCATTTTCGCTGTATTAATTTTTTTTCGAGTTTAGCGTACACACATCGACGACGATCATCCAGCCTCGATATAAAATGGTTCAATATTTTTCCACGAGGGCGTAGCAGCGGATATACACTTCACTACGTATTATATAATTTTCATTGGGTTAGAATCAAACACTATTTTCGTGACCAAATAGTGTTCAATATATGTCGTTTATTAAATAGGTTGGAGTATATATCTTCTTAACAATCACTATAACACAAATTTAGTTATTATTTCTAATTTAATTAATTACTTTATCCATATACGCAAATATTTACTTATTGTAGTTTGAAAAACATAGATGGGATGATTATACTCTTTAATGGACACTTAGAGATATAATTTAATAGAAGTAACTAATAAACATATCCCACGCTTTGCACCCGAGACGTCAGCTGAGACTATAGTTCAGACAATTGACCTTAAAAAAATTAAATTGTATCACTCTATAATAAATCAATAGTATTTATAACTATTATTATTATTAATGTAGGGGGGCTCGTCAGAGAACGAAGGGTCGAGCGTCGGGTCGCGGGTCAACATCCAGCAGAAACTTCAGGAGAAAAAACAGAAGCAATTGGCGGAGTTAAGGGTACGTTTCATATCCCATCATCATCATCATCATCATCACAATAATCATCAATATTGTCAGTTTTGGCCAATCGTGCGATTGAGACGGATTACATCCCGACACACTGAAGAGGACGTGGTTACGAGTTAGAAAAGAAAAAAAACAGAATTAGTGAAAAAGCCAAGGAATAACACAATTGGTTTAAAAATCTAGACGTTTCTAAGGAAAGATTCGAAAAACAATATTATAATTTGAATGAATGATTATGTTACAAAAAATATTTGTAAAACCATGTTAGTACTTAATTTAAATAGTAAATTTGAATATCACCAAAGTGTACCAATATCGCTATACTTTTTATAATAATAATAATGTATTTATTTAACAAATTGCTACATATTTTTTTTACATAAAATTAAAATTTAATTTTTTTTTTGATATATATATTTAACTCTGAATATATAAATAAAGAATTCAATGTATATTTTGATATCATTTTTAATCTCGATAATTAATGTCCATAAGTTAAAATATATATATTTATATATATCGTATTTTTTAGGTCATAGAAGAAGAAATCAAACAGGGTAAACTGGCGAAAACAACGCCTGCGGCACCGGACGAGATCTACAGCAGCCTGCAGCGTCAGCCCATACCGCGGGCGAAGACCCACGCAGACACCCCGGCCTGGCCCAAGACGCACACGCACGCGTACCAAAACTACCCGATACTCACCCACAACTGCGGCTCGTACCCTGCTTACACGGAAATCAAAAGTTTCAACACAGATAATTTCCAGGATGCAAACGAAAACGCGCAAAACATAGAGGTCAGACTTTGTACTTCACAAGTACAGAGACCTGTCCAGAACAGGCTGTACGGTCAGGAATCTAGAACTTTCTACGAGAATCCCACTAACTTATGCACGGAAATGTCCAGAAATCAACTAAGAACTCCCAATTATATAGGTATTTCGGAGGGCCGGATCTACGAGGAGAACGCGAACAATCCGAGAAATATACAGAACGGTTCACCGAGAACTTACGCCGCCGACGTCTCGCCGGCGGGCAACTCCTACGAGAGACCCGCGAATCCACCCCTGGACAAGCCTAGGAATCCGAATTTCGACGAACACCCTATGAAAAATCTAGACTACCCCTACTGCGACAACAACGACCAAAACATTTACAACAAATACGGCACCGAGAAGTTCGAATACATATCCGCGCTGCAGAGCGCCCTGAACGCGGTGCAAAGTCTAGACATAAGGAACAACTACGACGACGTGCAGTACGACCAGGACTCGAGGCTGGGGTTCTGCTACCCCGGCCCGCCGGCCAAGAAGTCGGAGCCGGCGAGGAAGCTGCAGAGGTGCCGCACGCCGGAGATATTGCTGGCGCCGCGGTACCTCGAGGGCTGCGGCAGGCCGGTCTGCTGCCACTGGGGCCCGCATTACGCGTGAGTACGCAGAGCAAGTTTGTTAATGTAAGCCATTTTTTGTTTTGTCTTATCAAAGTAACGAACATGCTGTGGTCGATAAAATATTGCATTGTGTTTGGACTGAAAATCCTAGTATCTGTATAGGGTTTGTAAAAAATATGTTTATACAAAAATATCTATACAAACTTCGGGATGTATTGGTGTATACAGTGGACCCCCAATAATCCGACGAACGTTTTGCAGGACAATGTTGGACTATCGAATTTGTCGGATTATAGAGTACTGCCTTAAACCTACTATAGTCCGGATTTTTTTGAAAAAGAGTACCTTGTAATCCGATAAATTACAGATCAAAATAATAAGATTCTGTCTGAACTACAAATTATACTACACATGTATGACGGATTTAGTAGTCAAATTCAAACCGAATAATAAAAATCAAAACAAACCGCTTCGAGCCCAATATGTAGTGGTGGCGCAAACAAGTTACCACCCGTTTAATCATGCATTAGTGAAGATTTGACAAAATAATGTTTGTGTCTACATTCAAAAGTCAAAGGCATGTCGGATTACATGGGGCGCCGGATTAGACAGGGGCCGGATTACCTGGGGTCCGCTGTATATATATTCATATTGAGCGATTTAAATAAAAATATCTGTATAATATATAGCTTTTCGAAAGCTCTTGCATCTGCTCCCGTTGTCAATGTCCTGCTGCTTTAATGCAGTAATTTTCACATAAAGATAAGCTGAAAGCTTTTTGCTATTTATATGATAAACTAAACGATAAATAGATTCATATTATGTGTAGTCGTCTATTGACATTTAGTGAAAGCGGGCATCACGAGTAGTTTATGCATATAATGTAATATTATTACCCAATTTATTTCTAAATAAATTAAGTGAACTTATATTAACATTATAACTGTTGATATTTTATATATATATATATATATATAAATGTATAAACACACCTATGTTATATTTTTATCATAGTAGTAAAAATTAATAAGCACTTCTTTCCTTATGGCACGTATTATATGACTGCCTTACTTTACCTTGATATGGAAAATGATTTACTGCGTACTTTATAAAAAAACAATATCGTGTTCTGTCCGATATATCAAATTCGCTACTGACGACTTGTCTCTCGAGCGTGGCGATTGTATGTAGACAAAGACAAAGTTGAACACTTTTACTTGTTCAACTAAACATATATTTTTTTTTAAGTTTACACGCGACATTAGAAAGGTTCAAATTCGTATATTATTGTAGACGTTAGCCGTGTACATTCATTCAAGTTACAACGACAAACGGTCGAGGAGCTTATCCACTGATTTATGTGCTGATATGACATAAGTAATGACCTTATAATTGATTAAATCGCAAAATGTTACGGAATGGTTAGTAGAAAGAAGGAGGAGTGTTGCGCCGGCGCCGGCGGCGGCGGTGGGGGCGACGGCGGCAGTAGCGGCTCCGAGTCGGGCGCGGAGCCTCGGGACACGCCCCGCCCGCCCAGCGACATCGACAGCCAGGTGCGGACCACGTCGTTGAACGTCAGATAACCTCCGACTGCGTTCCTAATGTTCCATGATGCATTTTTTTTTAAAGTTATCATATGAGCAAGTATGCGACCCGCAGAAAATATTACCATAACTCTCCGTCTTGTTTATAAGCTTTTAATTCGCTTTTTACGCAGTCGCATTTAGTTTTTTTTTTATTTTCGAATTTGCTTTATTAATTTGTGTTAACGGCGCGCGCGCCGATTTCGTCCGTAGATCTCTCTGCCGCGGTCGTACACGCTGCCGCGCGAGTTTCGCTACTGGCGAAGACGGCGCCCGCCGCACGCCCCGCCCGCCCACAACAACAGCAGTGACGGTAAATACGAGATCATCGGTACATATTATTCGGAAACAATGAATAATCGACATTTGTTTCATGCGATCGATTCGAATAGAGCTCATAATACTAAATACATACAAATGAAACCTATATCGAAATCATAACAATAAAAAAAAATAAAGATTCGCATTTGGCTGGCACTATTAGACTTCAAGGCTACATCCAACAACCAAAAGAGGTGCAATGATTATGAAACTATTATAGCATCAATGTACGTTTATCTGTCCATCTGTCACAATCTTTTTTCTCCGCATCTGCTGGATGAAGAAAGATAGAACTGGATACTTAACAAAGGCAACACACGCACGACTTTACAGCGGAAATAGACGAATTCAAATTTTGCCAAGCCAAATACAAATTTTAAAATAGACTCGTTTGTATCTAATGATAAGTCAACAGGTTTCTTATGAGAGATAATTTTTTTTTAAACTATTGCATAGCTTCTATCGCTGGCCTTGAGCGTGGAGACCGAATCCAGAAATTCCGTAACGAAAATAACCTAACACCTTCCACTCCGACCGGCACAGCGGTGATACTTTTTACTTTTGCCATCTATCGATGAATAGCAGAACTTTTAATGACTTTTTTGAAATAATACGCTTGTCTCTTTAGTTCAGCAACTCGCCTCTAGGTGGCATTTGTTGTATCGGCGTTACTGCGCATGCGTAATCCCTCTCTTCGCCCCGCAATCTGGTGACTCATGCCTGCTTAGAGTTTCGGCGTTAGGGTACCTCCTCAAAAAAAATACTGCATAGATAAAATAAATAAATAATTATAATTGCATAAGTTGATAAAAATACTATGCAATAGCTTTACCGCGGCAGTTCCCGAGTGCCACACGTGTTTTTTTTATGTAATTTTCAAATCTTTAGTTTGAAAGATATTAAAGAAAGTATATGAATATAAAACATTCCTCTTTACCTTTGAAAATAACCAAGTTTATAGTTTTGAAATAAATAGGTTGTACAGGGCCTCAATCATAGTTTACAGGTAAACCTAAAAGAAAATTTCAAGTATTTAACCCACGGGAAATACAAAATAATAGCGAAAAGAAAATGCGTGGACCGAAACGTAATTCTTTCCACGCAATACCGGCTCGCACTTGGCCGATTTTTACAAAAGGGAGTCTCAAAACTTTCGCAATGCACTCCGACAGGTGACGTGGACAGCGCGGACGAGGGCGTGGGCGGGCGCGGCGAGCGCGACGAGCCGGCCGCAGAGCGCCGCGTGCGCCGCCTCGCGCACCGCAAACCGGCCAAACCGGAGACCAAGTTATAGGCGGCGCTCGAGACCATGTTATAGGCGGCGCTGGCATGACGTCAGGAGACCAATGAGCATGACCGTTGTGATAATAGAAAAAGAAAAATAGGTTATCTTCATAAAACAATATCGAACTTGGCTGGTATGCGTACGCGCAGATACGCCACGCACACAAAAGCATTACAAGTCTGCCAAATCGCCTACGTAAACTAAGCGCTATATTGTCGCTACAATTGTATGAAGATAACCTATTTTACGATTTAACTTTATGATTCCGTCATACCCGCCCATTACACCGGTACAATTGTCTTTAATTTTGTAATATGTTCAGACCGTTTCATCGTAATATATCACAATTTTCAAAATCTAAATCAGACCGGTGGAGAGTTAGTAACTTGCTGCGTAAACTGGAGTAAAGGCTCTATTTAGGCTTGGTTAGGTGATATGTGTAATGGTACAGAACAATTCACGAGATTGTGCCGCTCTGAATTGCCTGCGAATGATGCAATACAAGTACAACGCTCCCCGACCCTTCCTTCTTCTCCCTTCATCACGACGCTTTCGTGACTAACTTCACAGCGGCAGAGTTCCGTGCGTTGTACTGCACAGTATGGTGTAAGTTGCATTTTCCTTGCAAGCCTGAACGTCGTTATATCAATAACTGTAATATTACAATTACAAATCGAACCGTCCCACGAATCGAAATACTTTTTCGAAATATATATTATACAGGGTGTAAGGGACATCCCTCCGCAAACTGATAGGGTGCATTCAGACCCTTATTTTGAATCAAAATCCACTGGAAATTTTCTCAGGAAAAAAAATGTTTTTTTTTTTTAGTTAAAACTACTTTATTTCTATGTAAAACCACATTTCTGTACGCAGCATTCCATTTTTGTAAATAAAAAAGGTAAAATAAAAAAATCATTCATTTAAAACTACTTTATTTCTATGTAAAATCACATTTTCTGTACGCAGCCTTCTATTTTTGTAAATAAAATAGTTAAAAAATAAAGCAGCAATGGGTCTTTAAAAATGGTAGCGATACATTGCGTAGGAGGTGATAAAACAAATCAGTTTTCTTGGACTCCCTTAACTTTCCTAAAATAGTTTCATGCGCGGATCATCTTAGTATAATATACTGAGTTCACTCTATCAGTTTGCGGAGGGCTGTCCCTTACAACCGGTATATTATTCTAATTCAATAAAAATTTTCATACATTATCAAAATGTTATCCGTATAGAGCAGTTTAATGTCTATCTGTAATCATCTGCGCCAGTTAATAAGTTTTTTTTTTCACCAGGGGGACGTTTCAAGCTTAAATAAGAAAAAAATAATAAGGTAAATGAAAAAAATATAAATAAAACTTTACACAATTGAAAAGAACAAAAAAAAAATTAACATGCAGTGCTTGTAACCTTACATATGTGGATCTCAAAAGGTTCTCATAAAAAATTAAAAGGTTAATTTTTTTTCAAATTGAATCTGCAAGCTTTTCAGATATCTCATTAGGTTGTTTTCCACATTCAACACTCGACTGTCAAAATGATAAACCTGATGCAACTTAACAATTGAAGGGTTTCTGTTGTTACTGACTATATGTTCAACTAATGTCATAAGTTTATCGTGACCTTATTATCACGATATGATTGGAATTGGTTGGTCTACTTTAGGATGGAAGCCTCCAATATTATATTCTTCCATTTTAATAAAGAATTGAATTGTCCACGTTGATATTTTTATAAGTTACATTTTTCGTAAGAACATTACTTTTAGCTAAGCTTTAACAAGTTATAATTTCTATATTTATTTCATTCAAATATTAAGTTGTAAATTATGTCAATTAATGTTAGCAATTTTGTTAAGTTTTCTTCCTCGATGATTTTTTTTTTGGGTTGAATAAACAACCCGATAGCAGAGTACTCAGAAATGGAATTTACTCCCTCCAAATCGGATCTCACTTCTTTGAATTCCTTTTGTGTTCTTATAAATTTAAAACAACTAAACAATATGTTCTAGACGCCTGCCTGCAACATGTATCAACATGCAGCATGCAACCCACCGCTGACCCTCGAATCTGCCTCTCCACTACGAATCTCTATCCAAATGATTGAATATTGATTCCAGAGGATTGACAGATATCGAACACCTAAGCAAGTGTTATTTATTATAATTATCTAATTCCCGCCAACTATTAAATTGTTTTAGTTCTACGTACGTTTCATGCCAACAAGGCACATCAAATTGCCGACAGTCACATCCAGGGTGCAAGGGCGTTAAAACAACCAACACAACCTCGTTAGACAGGCCGCTGTCATGCAATGGTCAAGAGCGACGAAAACATTATTAACAGCCACAGATCACCACCGATAGACATGCTTGTCAAATGTCACAGACTAACCATCACCAACATACCCAGTAGTTACAGGCAAGCGTCAGTAATGGCGATTTATAAACGTCAATTTGGTCGTTGAGCATATTATTATTATCTTTATGTTTTAAAATTTCGAAGGATTCCAAAACATTCAAACAACCCCTTCTCACACACATGCAAGACATCGAATTTGTGATCATTATTAAACTTATGACCGGTTTCTAATAGATGTTTAGCAAAATGGGATCTGTCTGATTTATTATAAAGGCCGAAATATGTTCTTTATATCTTTTTCAAAGCAACGTCCGGTTTGTCCTATATATATTGATTTACAGTCATCACAGTTAATTTATAAATTCCAGATTTTTATTATTGTGTAATTTATCTTTATTGTTACATAAAGTTTTCAAATTATTATTTGTTTTAAAAGGCCGTATAAATATTATGTTTTTAATAATCTTGAAATTTTCTCAAATTGTACCAAAATATGTCAAACTAGCTATATATTTCTTTTGATCTTTAGATTGTGTTGGATAGATACTTTTATTTATAATACTTTTTGTTTTATTAATGAGTCCATCAATACATTTTTTTGCTATATCCGTTTGCCAATGCTATACTGTAAATGGTATTTAATTCTAAAGGAAATTATGATTATTAAGGGGTATGGTGAATAACCGATGTATCATTGATTTATAAGCCGCCAATTTGTGTTGCCATGGATGACAGAAGAAATGGGTATTGTAATATCTGTGCGTGGGTTTCTATATATTTTAAATTCATGTCTATTATTTTTTCTGGTTAAGGTCAAATCTAAAAATTTATAGAATTGTTTTCTTCCTCTAGTTTAAATTGAATTTTAGGGTGTATGCCATTAATATAATTTGAAACAGATCTAATTCTGAATTACAACAACATAATCGTCCACATATCTAAAATAATGGGATATTATTATTGTTTACTATATGTAATTTCGAATTCATCCATAAAATTTCGGCCATTAATGGACTTAAAGGTGAACCCATAGCTAGACCTTCTTTTTGTATATAAAATTGATTATTATAACGGAAATAATTTGATTCATACACAATTCTGTTAATTTTAAGATATCGTCCTTCTCGCCTGGATGTGGTT
>BGZK01003257.1:0-28874 GCA_005406025.1 Eumeta japonica
TAGTGCATATGACTACTGGGTGAGCTGTAGAACTCAGAATATTCACACAGTTACGTGGCGAAAACAATACAGTAATATGTTGTTTAGATAGCATTAAGTAAACCAATGTTAACGTGAAACAAAATTACTTTCAAATTTCTGGCGTATTTCCTCGATACATATTAATTTTGGTATATTTAATTTATATACCGTAAATTTAAAATAATGCAAAAGTAAATTCATCGTTAAAATGGGTTTTAAATTGGATTATTATAACATTTTAAAATAACACAATGTAAAAAGTTTTCAAACATAAATGAAGATGGCAGCTCACGTAAGATTTAGATCAGTTTTCAGAATACCTGTCGTTAAATTTGAAATTATTGACAATATTTAGCAAGAATAAAGAAATTTACAACTGTTTTTAAAATACAAGATATTACATACATGCAAAAACGATTTCAATGTTCATTTGTATAAAATTTTTCCTTCATGTCCGCAAAATTACCATTTTGATAACCAAAGACAAAATTTCAATAAAATAAATTTTACAAAAACTGACGTTGAAATTCGTAAACTAAAAATTTATAATAATTTCCAAAGCATACCAAAGAAATTTAAGGGCGTAAAATTCAGTAATTTCTTTAGGGCTTTCTTGTGCGCTCTGTGGCCTCTCGCTGGTTGAGTAAATTATACAGCAGTTATTTCATGTTATGTTAAACTTGCTTTCTTCTTGTTATCCTAAAAAATTTACCATATCAGTTATTTACTGTACACCTTAATTATCATAACTAGTCACTAGAATTAAATACCGTTTGTATATATCATTGGCGAATGGGACAGTAAGAAATGCATTGATGGACTTGTCAATAGAATTATTATACTACTGTAAATAACAATATCTATACAACACAAAGAGAACCTAGTATATATAATATTAGGCCACAATTTCGGATAGAATTCAATAATATTAAAAAAACTTTGAAGTTGAAAATTTGAAGATGCAAGGTTAGGGCCATATGATGGTTGCATTAACACTTCCCAACCAAACTCTCAATATTTGCTGAGTGGCTATATGTTGCGGTCTAGGGTATCATGGTGAAAATCCACACCCTTTTATTGATTAATTCCTTTACATTTTCCTTTATTTGTTTTCAGGGACTCATCAGCTGTTGGGTGAGATCCGAATTGATGGTTTCTCAATGGTCATAACGAATAATGCCCTTCAATCCCACCATACATCGCATCAACTTATGCAAGTTAATCTGGGTTTCGCTATAATCTGTATAGGTTGTCTGCCTTTTGATCATGATGTTTCACATGTACTTATCGTAGTAATCCATTTTCATCACTAGTGATCTTTCTTATCAAAAACGTTTCGATTTCATTACTTTTCAATACAGAACCGTAAATGAATACACTATTCATCAGATATCTTTCAGTAAGCTCATATGGAACCTAATATCGATCTTTTTGTATATCCATCTTTTTCAAATAGATTGAAACGTTATTTTGGTCAGTCAAGTAGGCAGTCATAAAGTAGGCAGATCTTATTTTACTAAACATTTGATAAAACCAGTCATTGTCTCAATAGCAATCACAAGTTAGAGATTTTACATGTGTGTGAAGTGTTTACATTTAAATACTTGGAATCTTTTGAAATTTTAAATAATAAAAATAGTAATATTCTCAATGACCAAATTAATATATGCAAATCAGCGTTTTCGGACGCTTATCTGTAACAATTTGAGCAATGGTTCGGTGATGACTAGTCTATGGCAATTGACAGTAATATGTTGATGACATATCACTCATTGCACGACCGTATGTCACGTGTTCATTGAGAGTAAATCTGTTGGTAGTTTTAACACTCCTGACACTGGTATCAGGCAGGTTTATACTTTTCTGAAGATTTGCCGATCTGTCATGAAATGTGCGTAGACAAAACAATTTAATTATTTAGCAGACTGAAATAAATAAATGATTAACATTTGCTTAGGTGTTCGATATCTGTTATTCTAAATAAATTGTTCAATTTCTTGGATAATAATTAGTGGTAGTGAAAAACAGCTTCGAGCGTAAAGTGGTAGCAGGCTGCATATCAATGCATGCTGTAGGCAAGCGTCTGTAACGTATGAGACTCTTCAAAACAAAACGAATGGGCTAAACTCGAAGGCTCACTACGAGCTACTGAAGAGTTCTACTATTCATCTTATGGTTTCATCATCAGGCCCTCATAACAATATATAATCTATAAAACTCTTCTGACCAATACAAATGAGACCAAAGTCGAGGAGTTTACTAGTAGACCCTGAAGAGTTCCAGTATCTTCTGGCTTTATCATCAGACTCTCGTTACAAAATGCTATGTATAATGTTCGTTAAAACAAAACGAATACCCCCAAACTCGAGGTTTCTTAGTAGCGCCTAAACAGTTTCACTATCTACTTCCTGATTTTATCATAAAACCCTCATCACAAAACGAGCCTACACTAGAAGGATTATCCAGTAACTAGTAAAGAGTACGACTATCTACCTTGGATTCATCATCAGACCCTCATTATAAAATACAATGTATAAAACTCATCAAAATAAAACGAATGAGCCCAAACTCAAAGTGTTTCCTAATAGCCCCTGAATAGTTCCACTATCAACTTCCTGACTTCATCATCTGACTCTCACTACAAAACGTAATGTAAAACACTCGTCAAAACAAAATGAATGACTCTAAACTAAAAGGATTTACGAGTAACTACTGAAGAGTTTTACTCTCCACCTTCTGGCTTCATCATCAAACCCTCATTACAAAATGTAATGTATAAAATTCTTTAAATCGAGATGATTGAAAACAAACTTCAGGTATTTATTAGTACCTACTAACTAAAAAGTTCGACTATCCACCCACCGTCTGGCTTCATCATTAGATCTTTATTATAAAATGAAATATGTGAAGCTCGTCAAACCATAAAAAATGAGCCCAAACTTCAGAGGTTTACTAGTAGCACTTGAATAATTCAACTATTGATGGGCTTCATCATCAGACAAGCGTTATAAAATATAATGTATAAGACTCGTCAAAACAAGACGAATGAAACCAAATTCAAGGTGCTTACTAGTAAGTACTAATGAGTTTTACTATCCGTCCTTTGGCTCCATCATCAGACCTTCCATCTGATGTAATATACGGTATTTATCAAAATAATAAAATGATCCTAATCTCGAAGGTTTATAAGTAGTCATAAAGAGAAGTTTTTGCTTATAAATCGCAGTATTTTCACTAAGTTCTAATTTACCTTAATTTATCTTAATCTCCATTAAGAAGAGTTGTGGTGTCCATCTTCAGCTCAGTAACATGAGACGATGAAACCCAGACGTTAACAATTGGATAACTTAAAAGAGCTCAAATACGTGCCTTTCATATTTGAGTTGTTGTAAGTTGAAGACAACGGACCACTTTGCGAGTATACCTTTCCGTCCAAAAAATAATTTTCGGAATAAGTTTACAATTGAGAATACCGCGTAACATACATACAAAAAAATATAGATGAATTGTGTACCTCATTCTTTTTTGAAGATCATCAAAAATAGAAGTCAAAATTTATTACAGTATTAACAACTTCATTTATATTTTATTGAGCATATTATCATATCGAGATATTAAAAGTTAAGTAAAAGTGTATTTATATTACTATTAATAAAATAAACGCACAATATCAATGATATTTTTAATTACAATAGATATAAAATCACATAAGTTATGAATGAAGCCCTCGAAGCCTTGACAATGTCGTTAGGCGATCGCTGGAAAGTTGTATAACATGGGAAAGAGATTTAAGAGTTACGCCGAAAAAGAAAGTTTCTTTGGCAATATACAGATAATTGAGATGATAGGGTCGTAAGGGTTGAAACGGTTTTTTTTAATAAAAAGATTTAAGATGAGTATAAAACTATTTTGCAAAAATGCATGTCTTATATATACATCCATTTTTATTCGCAGTTTCAATGATTTTGTTATTTTCAGACGTACTAGGTAATATATTCGTTATATAACTAAATCACTACAAGTAAATAGTTATGCAAATTAAAATCTTTTCGGTGATTATTTCATGAATCTCATTTAATACGAAGGAGGCTGTAAAAAAAATATTTATCAATATAACAAAGATCTATTTGTCGCTAGTTGGCGTGTGGGTTGCACTGGCGACGAATTAGGATAGTTTCTCGGTGTGCCAGCCCCAGGCGACGCGATATAAGACAACTGTTACAAAAACCTCCTAACATAGAACAATAAAAACGAAATCTGACTATATTAATAACGATCAATTTAAGCGTGCAATTTGTAACACACGTACGCAAGTAATCAAAACTTTTTGACTCTTCTTATTTCATCCTTTAAACTATAAAAAACATCGAATCTACTTCCAGTCTGTATATGAGACGTATTCGTATTTTGATCTTCGTTTTAGTCTTCAGTAAAACAGGTACAATGAAACCGCTCGACTACTACGCGGGCCGTGACTGGCTTATTCAGTCGCGGGTGGTTCGCGCAAAAATCGGTTTGCAGGGTACTGGCCGCAGTCGCCCGTGGGCCCTCGGCCACCGGCGGCGCCGATCAAAAGTTGCTCCGTGGGTTGCGCAGCGAGCGAGCTTGACAGAATAGTGGCAGGTCTCGTTGCCGATACGGTGCTAGAGATTTGCATGTCTGAGCTTTGTCGTCGTTTCTTGAATTGCCGCTCGCTTCTCCTGATGTCGTTGTACGTAGTTTTTTTTTCATTGTCAGGTACTAGTAAGCGTTTAATTATTTATGGACAATCTTTCTAAACGGTTAGTACGACAATTTAAAGACCAAGCAGGAGATTCAGATTTAATTAATACACGAGTATCTCTGGAGTGTTGTGAGTGGTCAGTTTGTTTTGCAAAATGTTGTAAACTTATTTTTTAACACTGAAGTTTATAATACTTTGAAAGATACGATTGAAAGTAATTACAATACTTAATTCAATAGAACTCTAATATAATTGCACAAATATAATTAATGACACAATTTCAGAAATACTCTTTTTTCTGAATTTTATTCTAACTTTGGCATCAATTAATATAATATATTATTGAAATTCAGATCATTATAATTCTGTGTCAAATAAAACTATACTGGAAACAGCTTGATTCCTGTATCAGTAACTTATTGGAAAGATAGACATTATTTTGCCTTTTTCACGTTTAATTTAATGATCAAACAGCCCTCGCTTCACTATGTCTGAATTAAATTATAATTATAATGGTAACGTATCGTCACTTTTAATGAGGTATTATTTTGTACATAATTTAATACATTGGCATCTTGGAAAGGTCTAAACGATTTTGATATAAAGTTATACTCCGATAACGTTTTGCTTGTTAAATTTATCTATGTTTTTGTGGTAATTGCATTGTTTCTATTTTATTGCTTTTGAACAAGAAGGAGCACTACGTGACATAAACTGCACACGGCACTACATAAATAAAATATGTACGAATTTTGCAATTGAATAGTGTTGAAAATGAAAATATGCAACTTGTCTCGAGCGAAGTTATTTATATTCCACGGCAAAGTCGAAATATGCCGAGTAAGCTCGGTCGCCCGTGTAGAATTTTACTGTAACAAGAATTTAGCGTTGGCATATCTTCAATTCAGTTGTTTAATAGAAAGTGAGCTTAAATTCTATTACATGATTGTTTGATTAGCAGATGAATAGTTGTGGAACTGCAAAAGACTAATCTTTTAAAATACTGGGACGATAAATACATTATTATTTGAAAAAGGGAACGAATTATAAATGTTCCTTCTTATTTTCGGCAATGGTTTCAAAATAACTAGAAGAATACCAAAATATGTATCGGAAAAGCTACTTCCTGTTTTTGTTTTGGATAGCTCTTTCGTGCATATTTTATGATGCTCTGCTCTGAGGAACACAGGTTTTAGTTGATAGAACTTCCATTATTATTTATAGATTTCTTTAATTGACTGAAAGATGCTGAAATTATTAGATTTTCCATTGACGTACGAAAACCTAAATAAAACTTTAAATGTTATCGTAAAATAAAATTCATATTTTGATTTTGGGTACCTAAAATAAAGTAAAGTTACACACGCTTAGAAAATATAGAAAACTTCTCGTATGACACAGTCTCAGCTGTCACTGGAGGTTGTAAATTCGAAGGCTTTCATTTCACGTACCAGAGCGAGATGAAACGGATGGCGGCGGAAGTGTCATTTGTCCCCCCTGAACCCTTCGCTATACTTCCGATGCCGACTCAGCCCCGCTCCGATGACAATAGGCTACAGGTGGCGTTCGTAGCTTATCCCCATTTCTGACTTTGTTTTACACGATCTTTCCTAAACAAAACGGTCAGCGGGTTTCTCTACGTTTCAACATGTTAAATATGCTTACGTTTCTCGTAATGTAGGTTTGCTGAATATTACGAATAACGTGAGCTCTATAAAATGATGAACCTCAATTATCAGGATATCAAAATGAGATTTTTAAATTTTATATTTTACGAACTCAAAAACCGCATTAAATGCTACAAACCCTGTTCAAATGGGTTGCTTGGTTCAAAAGTTATTTTGAATAAAATATTTGAAAAATATCAATTGGATCACTGTTTTATAACTCTAATAATTTTAAAAGAGAACGCTGGTAATTTATAGCTTAGAAATATGAGAAATACGGTACACAAAATTTTTTTAACAAAAAAATGTTGCGTAAATAGATGCAGAAATAATTAAGGCTGCTATGTGAAATGTTGTCCAGACTTTTTCATCTAAATATCGGACAGTACATATAAGGTTCGCTTACATACGTATTTATCGTTATTTACTGCATATCTAATTGCAAAGTTGTAAAATTGGTATGGAGCATAAAGTTCCATTCTTAATATAAAATAAAAGTGGAAATTGTAAAGATTCAAGCAGTTACTTTTCATTATCGTCTCTCTGAAGTCCCAGTTTTTCAAATGGTCCATAGAGTTTTAAAACCGACTCTACGCACATTAATGATATTTAACGTTGTCTTACGTGTATCATCATAAAAAACATTGTTGTATCTGATAATACTCTGACGTATTTATTGAAAAGCTGTCGGATTCGTAGCGCTTATGTGTGTTTGTTTGCGTGCGCGCACACGATTGTAAGAATGAGTGTGTGCACGCATGTGTACGTATACGGACGAGTGTGTAACTTGATGGAAGCATTTTTACAATTTTCAGTTATGTAGAAACGCACTATAGATGGCAAACAATAATAAGGAACATTTGTTATCTGTATAGTTCGGAGGTGAAAATAGCTCCTGCTAGCACATTAGGAGATCATACCTGTGGGAAAAACTGGAGAAATAATTCCTTTTATAGCTAGCTGCAAAAATGATAGAGTGACAAAATGACATATTTTGAAATTTTGTAAAATAGACTTACATTAAATAATTAATACACCGTTTAAATGAAATTGCTTGTTTTGAAATTGTATTAACTTCATGGATGACAATGGAATTTCTTGATTGCAAGAATGTGATTTGTTTCAGTATTTAATATACACTGTAAGAAAACTTTTCAACCTCATTATAAAGAACTTTTGTGTGACTTTAATTTAGAATTATTACGAGAATTATTGACGAAATATTGTTATAATGCGAATAACTATGAGCACTGTGTAGATTCTCATTCATGTTTTACGAATATTTTATAGTACCAAAAATTTTGAGAACATGGACAAAATTAATTAGATGTTATATTTTTAAAAACCGGCCAAGTGCGAGTCGGACTCGCACACGAAGGGTTCCGTACCGTTATGTATAACAATGGTACGGAATTTTATTTGCTATTAAATCTAATGCTCAATTCGAAATTGTATCCATAGGGTTATATGGTAACTAAAGAGGGCGCAATATGTGCCAGCATTCAAGTCGATATTGCTAAACACATTATCTATTTGAGTATAACCCGTTACGGTAACGAAACGAGGAAATTTTGACTTTAAGTCAATATGGTCGAAGTATTTTTTAAAGGTGCATTCTCATTAGATTCCAGTAAATATATATTAAAATCCCCGCACACTAGAGTCGGAGGCATCGAGTGTTTACAATACATCGATGTATATCGTCCACCTCTAAAGTGGACATATAACTAAATATTCTGTGAATATTTTAAACGTCTACCTGTTGCCGTTATCAAAATTGAGCGAAAACGAGCAAAAAAATCACGTTTGTTGTATAGGAGCCCCCCTTAAATATTAATTTAATTCTTTATTTTCAAAGTGAATATATAACTAAATATTCTATGAATATTTCAAGCGTCTAACTGTTGCTGTTATAAATATCGAGCCAAAACGAGCAAAAAATCACGTTTGTTGCAGAGCCCCAAATATTTATTTTATTCTGTTTTTTAGTATTTGTTGTTTAGCCGCAACAGAAATACATCATTTGTGACAATTTCAATTATCTGACTATCACTGTTTTAAATATCTATGAGACTGAATTGTAAAAGATATAAAAGTAAATTATTCAAGTAACCTTTTAATAATATTAATTAGGTCACTATAAATCGAGCGCAGACTTGAGTGTCCGTTCTGAAGTTCACGCAGTTAAGAGCCCTAATGAAGATCATTTCACTGCGATTCCTCTTCATGAAATTCCTCTCCGCGTGCATAGTTTCAGCGTTGTCAAATTGAAAAGTTAACGATGTTAATTAATGTTAACATTAAAAGTATTTTTTTTTATTATTTATCTTTTGAAATCACTTTTATAATGTATTTGTATTAATTTGAGTAATTTTTTCAAAAAATTTATTATGCAACTTGATGATTATTATATATTTGTTACAGTATGCCTGAAGAAGTTGAAAATGAATCAACCTAACCTTGCATTTTTTTTAAATATAACATCGCATTTATATTGTTCACGTTCCCAAGATTTTTGGTATTAAATATTGACTATAATATTGTGGTATATTTATGTTTAAAATTAAAAAAAAATCTTTAACTGACGATCGTTGCATTCCATGATACGACGAAAATATATAAAATAAATTTTTTTAACGCCTCTATCATTAAAAGCCTGAGATCCATCATCAAGTACGGGAATCCCGAACTGTCATTCCGCAGAGTCTCATTACCTGGCTCTCGATTTTTTCCTCGTCCCGTCACCTGGTGGGGGTCGCATTTTCAGTTTTCAGCCGGCCACCGACCGCCCGAGAGACCCCTATTGTCGCGGCGCGGGCGGCGGCGCAAACTCGTCCATTGTGGGGGAGACAAAGGGTTCCGTCAAAAATGAAGTCTAAAAATCGGAGCCGTTTTAATTATTACCAGAGTCGCGCCGGCGCCGGGCGCGCATTGTTCCACGCCGAATCTGATGTTTATCAGCTTGTTTTCAAACACCCATTGTTTTTAGGCGAAATTGAATAGTATAACGGCTCTCGTGAAGGGATCCGTGTTTTCGTTGATGGCTTTCATTATGGTCGTGCCCGTTTTAATAGCTGCGACACGTAAACGCCGCGTCTTTGTACTTTTCGGCTTTGCTCGGCGACTTTGAGCGGAGTGGAAGCTACATTGTTTGTCTGATTGTTTGATGTTTTGATCGTGGATGTAATTTTTTACCCATTATATTATAAGTTCTTTTTGTTATATTTTCAGCAATATATTTATATTAATTTTATAGGTAATAATGGTTCCGTCTCGAACATACATCGTTTAATTTCAGTTGGGGCCAATTTGTTGCATACATATTTACTACAGTATTTTCAGGATTGATAGACTTCAAGGACAACATAAAATTATGGTGTCTGTCTACATTTTATTCACCTGAGAAATGCTGTGTGAAATAAAAATAACCTAATGTGAATCTAATGCTTAGTATATAATTTTAGTAAGATACAATAATTTATATATTTCGTTACTGTTTAATATTATATAATATTAAAATAGAAGTATCCATTTATGGATCATTAAGAACCGATGCAGAAAATCTATAACCTTAAAATATAGTACTTAAAGATAAATATTAAGAAAATAAAAAAAAAAACATATTTTAATATAGATACATAACTTTTGTTTGCCATATTTACTATTAAAAAGATATGTTTGTAAGTGGTATTAATTTTTTCTAGTAATTTTTTAAGAATTTTTCGCTTTGCATTTACGTTATTTATTTTGAGCAGATTCTATACGAGGTGTACATCATATAGAAAAGCAACTGTTTTGACGTGACAACGTCTTAAATTAGGTTGCGGCTGGGAGTCACTTATGAAAAGGTGTAACGCTCGGTAACGTAACGATGAGTCACCAGACGAGAGGCCCGCCAGATGCCTTGCGTCTCTCTCCCACTCAACTATGATCGGTCTGCCGCGCGCTGCAGCTAGAGATAGTGCATAGCACTGGAATGTATTGCATTATTGTATGTATATTTGTATATAAATACGTATGTATGTAAAGGTAAAAATAAAATTTTGTTGATATGAAATTCAGTGCGAGATTCTTTGTATAAATTAATGTTTTAAATATAATTCTTTGTATAAATAAATGTTTTAAATTGTTACTATTATTTCATCCTTCTTCCCTACTATACGAATGAATATTCACATTAAAATGATTTTACCATTCAAAGTCGTTGTCGTAAAACTTTCGCCCGTATACCGACTTTACAGGCAACCAAATTTTTTTTTATTATGTGTCTAGTTTTACTTACTTATGGCGTGTCTTCCAAGCAAATAAACTAGAAATACCTTGTAGTCTATAAACACATGCCCTAATGATAAATAAATGCAACACGTAATTAGTCAAACTGTAAAATTATTTTCTTATTTTATCGCGACATCTACTTAGTGGTTTTACACAATGAGATAGTTTACACCAATTCATCGCATGTAGTGGACGCAGGCTGCGCTAATGCAACCAACGGACGAAAGCACCATTCCCACAATTTTTTTGTTCCAACTGAAGGGATAAACTTTCATATTTACTATTTTAATCGATTTCGATTCCTGTTACACGATTTTGCCATAGAATAATTTCGATTGACCGAGATCTAATATTAAATCAAAGAGATCTGGCGATGGGCATTGCCACCTCGTTTATATTCCTTAGAATATTAGGCCGTATATATCATCTACGTACTACCGTTTTCTTTTCCGCTGTTTAATACACGATGCGTACGTGGACCTGCAGATAATGAGCGCTTGACTTCCGATAGATCGAGCTATTGAAGTGTGATCCAATAGATCTTTCCTTTTTTATTGTGTCTATTAAATACCAGAGGTCCACTTTGAATGAATCACGCATTTATACAATTTTTCTATTTTATTTTGATTCTATTAAATCTGTTTAGTGTATTGATACATATAGCTTTTCAAATATACATTAATATAATTAATATTGATATAGAAGGTATTTTCTTTCATTGATATCAACAAACGGGTCTATCATAAGGCGCAAGTAAATTTGTCGTATTCATCATCTTATTTATATACCGATATATGTCTTATTTTATTCATGCGCTTGATGAGAAACCGTAAGAGATTTATTTCTTTAAGGAAAACGTACATAAATATGTTACGTTTATAAGTGGAAGAAATTGTCATCATTTTGTTATTAAATCAGGCGTGACATAAAATCATATTCGTAATGGTTTTCAGATTTGATGATTAATCGCAAATAATTAAGTTTTATTAACGTGTCATTGAATACAAAAGTAATTATTAAATAGTGGGAGGTCGGGCTTATAGAAATGTAACAAGTAGTATGAACAAGTGATTAACCCATATAATTGTTATAATTTCCCAAGGATTTTTCTCATAAGAGATTTTTAAGAGGTAAACGAGCATGCGGACCGCCAAGGAGTAGATGGTCACCGCCACCCATGGACATCTCCAAACCCAGAGAAGTTATTATTAAATTGCTGGCCTTTCAAAAACGCTCTTTTCTCGAAGATCCCTTTCTCGTAGTCCACTGGGAATACCGCCGATGGTAAGTCATTTTAAAATTCTACTGTACGTGGCAGAAAATTGTGTTTCAAGGTTTTTAATGAAGATTTAGATAAAGTGAGGAAACTAGAAATAGATATAAACGTCACGAGGCAAACGCTGGCGCGAAACGCCGTTTAGTCTCGCCTTCTATTTTTTACTGTTTAAAATTATAAGTCATTATAACATAGTCATAATATGCTACTTTATAATAGTAAGTTCCCGATGACCATTTTTTCCGTTTGATGCATTATAGCTCACTTCATATTATCATTATTTTACGTTTGCCTCACGCCAGCTCACTTGATATAAATGTCACATGTTCCACATGCTATACTAAGCATTAAATACAAATGTCATTCCAAAATGATGAAATAGATATCCACCTACTATAAGATACTAATATTTAATTTATATAAAAAAAAATGTTTGCTCTACTGTCGTCTAACTGACTGACTCGTTCATAAATTTTTGTGAGCAAAATATTAATTATTTCCAGCAGTAACACAGTAGTTCTTTCTGTTACAAAAATTATACCACATTTCTTCATAATATTTTAGAATGTCAAACGACACATTTCGCTAGATATTTATGATTGTCAAATGATAATTACTATATTTATATTTTCCGTGAATGTTACAGTAACAAAAAAAAATATTATGAAAACTATTGTAACGTAGCAACCCTCGTATAATGTCAAACTAAAAGCGAATCACGTGAATAATACCTACAAGTTGCGGTCCCTATTTACCCCAAACGACAACAACCTCTGAAAATACATAGGTACATACCACACATGCCCCAGTTTAGGCGGAGATGTCCTTGAACGAGCACGAGCCATCGAGAGCGGATAGATCAAGTGGCTCTCGACGGTAGAGGGCGCTCGCGGCTGCACTGCGCAGGAAATTCCAAATTAATTCGACGATATCACGCTACGTATCTTGAGGTTGAGCGTACAAGTACCGCCGGGTACCAGGTAGGATGTTAACGGGTTACTTGGGGCCCTTAAGAAATCCATGCGTTTGAATTCTAGTTGTTTAGTATGAAAACGCTGTACAACATCTGCTTTTATGAACAGATGGTATACAGTGTTTTCATACTAAACAATATCGCATATTTTAAGACGTTTTATGTTAAATGTTCAACTATTTGAACATGTAACGATCGTTCATTTGTCCATTTAACCAAAGGTGCATTAAGATAAGAAAATTGAAACCAGTGTAGATTAATCATAAAATATCACTAAAGTAATAAATTTGAAATCTTAATGAGATTAGACATTATGCTTATGTCCAGTACGTTAAAATAGTTTTAAGAAACTGTGGACAACAGCATTGTTGAACACGGCCACGTTCCGTATTATATATGAAATTTTTCAAGAAAGTGAAAGATAATAATAACACGTATTACATAATTATAAAAAAATCTCGAAATGACATTAACATTTAATAAAATACCCCAACATTATCCATTTGTATTTAAAATAAAACTAACTGTTAGTGTATACAACATGATATTTGTAAGATTTCAAGTGTATTTCAATGCAATGATTTTTTTTCAATAAGAAACATGTATCTGAGTGCCAACAACAGACCAATATAATATGATTACAGGCTATCACTTTTATTCAATCAATTCCACTACTTGACAAGTCTTATTAGGAAACAAAACCTAGCATTATTCAACAATAATTTAATTATTTGGCGTTGTCCACCTTCCCGGCAACTAATTTGAAATAATTGAATGAGATTTATCATTAAGGTACTTAAAAAACATAAATATCATGTAGTATCAATTAGTCTTAAAAGAGACTGGCCCAATCCGCGTTGGCCAGTGTCCATAATGTTCAAATCCTTCAATCGTAAATATAAAGATAGTGGAAAGATGTACCTTCGCGATGGGACTTTAATAAAACTTAACACTGACATCACTTAAACAATCATAGATGTACTGAATATTGCAGAATATCCTACAATATTCTAGTTTCTTAATCAAATAATATCATTACATATTAATGTTAATGTTGAAACTAATTTCTTCATTAAAACATTTCAGTATTTGACAAACGAAAGGAATAACTTCAAGGGAAAATATCATATATTAGTGCCGACGATATTGATATTAATATACTAAGAGAGTATTTTATTAGTTGTAAAATAAATGTATAAGTCGATTTTAAAAAATACAAATTTTATTTTAATATTTCGGTTTCTGATACTGGTTCTTGAGTGTCGTGAAGATGTGCGATGTTTCATGTAGTTCTACAAGCTTGTAAATAAAATAGCTGGATTTATATATTTTGTTGCTTTTTCTGTGACACTACACGCGCATGTTAAAATTTTATTCTCATTTTTTTAAAGACTAGCTAAGAGAATTAGAATTACTAAATATTGAATGAGAATTAAATACTTCAGTGTTGCGATATAAAACATGTTCTTAAAAGTTCCAAAAATTATATCAAATCTCAGTTTGGTTTCGTTTTGGAGTTTAATATCATATAATCAAAATCACAGAATACTGCCATACTCTAGGGGATAGAGACGGGCGAAGATCATACAAAGATCGTTTATCTATCTATAAATGGAAATTCAACGGTGAGCGTTTACTTTCTAGGTCATTATTATTCGTAGTTTAAATTTGAAAAAAAGTCAATGGACTTTAATTTTGCTCTTAAAAAGATATAAAAATCACTTCTAACTCCAAAGAGAGAGATGAAAAGCCTTTTTCTTGTTCTAAATTTATAGATTTTCACACCTTTAATTATAGGAAGTCATTGGGAGTTTTAATACCTGTCCATCTAGCCCAGTAAACGCACAAAAAATAATGCAGACTATGGTTTAGGGTATTCAAGTAAAATCCAATCGTCATTGTTGGCAGCCGCTCGTGAATAATCCAGTAGCGTAATCTATTGGGTGGGCCTAATTAACTAGAGATTACCGGCGCGCCCGCCCGGCCCGCTCTGTTGCGGCCGGACTATACAAATGAACTTACCAATTATTGCCTCTCTGAATGCGATGCAGTGCTTCGGCCGAAGGCATTTACGTATGGGTGGTCGTTTAACACAAACAGTGGAATAAAGTTACAGAGGCAAAACCTGGTAACAGAGCTTATAGAAATATTAAGTTTTTTGTATCACATTTTTGTTATTGGGTTTTGCGGTGTTTATTATTCTATATTAATTTAGTTTAGATCGATATGTTTGTATTTTTATATATATATTATTAGAATTAGATCGATAGGATTATATACACATTAATAAAAAGTTTTATCATTAGCCCAAACTCCTAGTAGCCAATTACTAGGGTTTGGGCTATCATAAAAACTTTTAACCATCGTTGTGAGTGAGTAACAAAGCTCAAGACAGGCGTTCACTCAGGTAAGGAACGAATGCTTTAATTTGATTTAATTTGTAACAATTCGTCTATCGATTCACCCTTGATCAAATTTTAACTTGGTTACATTTGGCTGGCCGCTCAGTTAAGTTAAATATTTTATTCTTAAAACTAATAAATACATTAGCCTTCAAATAAATAATCTTTTCTCTTTTTTTCCCATTCTTTTATCCGGGTTTTCTTTGTAACCCTATTTCTGTTTTAGTAAGCATCGACATAAATAGTCAAAGGGAGGTTATTACCTGCGCTAGTGTAGTAATACAAATCGTGAGGTCGCTAGCACTAAAATTAATTTTAAAACTATAGGTAATGAGTGTTGTACATTTTTAGATAAGGTTTAGAAAAATAAGATGTTTAAACGGTGTTCTTAAAAGACACTTATTGGAATGGACTCTAGAATAATTATAAATGCTCTGGAACCTTGTCAAGTCAGATTGATAGTTTTGCAAGCAACGGAAACACTACAAGTGCTAAACTACAAGGCTTTTATTTCTATTATTTTATAATATTAACAACACCACTAAAATCTGTATGTTTTAAAAAGTGCACCATCTAAATCCATACCAGTATCAATGTTAATTATTACTATCGATAACAATATACAATTATGATTTTAACTATTGAACAATATCGGCAACACTAACATTTTCTTATTTTAATTAGCACGTTAGCAGTTGGCGCGGATTATAACATTAAGTAACGTTGAAACTTTGATTGTAAAACTTTATTTGCTAATGCTAAACGAAAAGCAGTTTATTTTAAAATATAAAAACAATCCATGTCTTACAAAACACAGCACAAAAGTTATTGTGGCAGCTTTATAGAATAATGATAATCCGTCAAATTAAATCATCAAATTAGGCTATTCAACTATGTGAATTGCTTTTGACTTATATCGACATGCCATGGATTTTTTTTAATTTATCGAGTCTTATGTAACATTTCGCTACTTACGATGCGAAAAATATCGATTCTGTAGCCCGCGACGACAGTTGACACGGACGCTGCGTCAACTCATTCAGTACTCAAACCAAATCACGCTCATCCGTCAGACACGCTGATCTAACAGCTAATCGTGTACACGAGAATTCACACTATAATTTTTCAGAATAAGCCACATGATTTTGTATTTTATGACAAAAGGTGTGTCAGTTTATTGTGGCATGTATATGTATATTGATTTTCTAGAAATGTAACTAACAGACAAGAAACGTCTGTACTTTTTCATCGAAGCAATCGATTTTATGATTATACACTTGTGTTGTTGAAGTTGTTCTGTAACCGTAATTTTAATACTATGAAGTTTGTAATTAAATAAAGTGAAAGAAGTATATCTGTGTCAGCGTATATATTAAAAGCACATGTAACTCGGAAGTCTCAGAGCGCAAGAGCAGTAGAGCAGATAGAACTAGAATGGCATGCCCGCTGCGTGTGTATATTTAGTTATCTTTGTTCTATAACAACTTTGTTGTATAACAGTTTTTAGATGTGTCTTATTATTAGAACTATATACGTACCTACATTTTAAAAATTATTGACAATAGATGATGCAATGTAGATAAGTATTTCCAAAACTCTTTTAGTTTATGATTTGCATTTATTTGGCAAATTAATGAAATATCTGATTATTACCAGATCAATTAGAAAATAAATTATATTGTTTGTATGTCATAATTATCATAGTTCAAGATCTTTTAGAGAACAGCAAACTGAAAAAAAATAAAAATCACGGAATTTATTCCAAATAAACATTACAGAAAATAACATTGTAGCACGACTGCGCTGGAAATCCCGAGTGTCTATTTATATAATATTTTGATCGACAGTATATCCCTGAAGATTGTTTGCGTGTCGTTTCGTAAATGTTGCAAAACTCCTTTCCTTTCAAGAAAATATTTAAAATAGTCTTTGAAAAATAATGTCCTTTTAATCCCTGACAAGATATCGATTATCACCCATGATAATAATGACTGTTTTTAGTTTGAATTACCGAATTAGAACTTATCTACAAGTACATTGTAATTTAAAGCAATTGTAAAACTTAAACATCACCATAACCATCCATAGGAAACGACAACATAATTCCACTAAAAACGCCCTTACCACCATTAAAGTAGCGGAGAGCCGAGACCTGCAATATGCTTCCTTTTATTTTTGCTGCTATTACAAACTAGTTCAGTCCACAGAAGAAAAGAAAGAAGAAAGCACTCGTACAAAATGTACCGATTCATTCACCCTTATCAGTAAAGAATGTAGCCGCTGTACCGGCGCCCGAGCTGTGTACTCCTCACAGCCGTCTTTACTGTCAGGACAAGAAAGCTCGAAGACAGATAGCCCATAGCGCGCCACTATTTGCAGAGAACTGTAAATCTATCTCTTTCGCAGGTACGAGTCGTAAATTCGCGACTCCTATAACCATATCTTTGGCGCAGACGGCCCGAGTCCGTCGCTACTGCGACTTTTCCATTTTTTAATGTTCGGTGAAAGAAATTTAATTTTTATATATATAAAATTCAGCTGTTGAACCACTGGCAATTGTTACTTTAATTAAACACATTAAAATAAATATTATTTGTATGATATTTATCTATATTAGTGATATTTGTAAGTTTAAAACTTTTTTTTCAGTAAGATTATTGTATATGTTTTATTCAAGGCAAACGTGATTAAGATTTGAATTGATATATTCTATAGCATTTTTTTTTATCATATAACAATAAACATATTAAGAACTACTGGACTTGTACATTTATCGGTAAACCCGCGATGAAATTTACGTGTATAGTAGTTTTTATATAAAAATACTCTATGGAATATATTCACAAATATGATAATACGTTAATCTTGAAAACCCAATAGAATGCCTTCGTCACCTCATAATCGGCGACTGTCGTCAATTTATTTGAGTTATAGCAATTTGTATACTGAATTGAATCAAATTTTTGTCCAGTTTTGACGACCTATGTAAAGTTTACTCATGTCTTTTTAACGAATAACTGCTCTATAGTTTGGATATGGAAAAATTTGTATGCGTATCGTACACTTAAGTGATAATAACAATACTGCAAAATTTTGTATCTAACCCGAGTTCTGTTACGGAATCGTTCATTTGCTCTGTGTTAAGTCTATATATTTTTTCGGAAACGTTGTCAGCCTAATTCCGTTCTAAATTTACTCGCGTATTCGTCATAAACGTTTCGCTACTCGGACGTCAATTGAAATTCGTATTCGTTGTTTAGCATAGAAACCATGCGTCTAGGCCCCAAATGTAGACCATGAAATCAGCTGTATTCCGTTCGCAAAATAACTTTTAAAAATAATTCTTTAAGTTAGATATGCATTTGATTTATTGATACATACTTTTTAAAATAAAGTTTCGGTTTTAAGACGTCTTTATAATAACATTTTTCTTTAGGACTGTAATAAAGACTGTATTCACTTATGCCTTTTATCTTCTATCTTATAAGATTTAAATGTAGAACAGCTAGCCACATGGTAAGGATGTTAAGGTTATCATCAGGTAAAAATATCTCCCAGACATTCAAATCACTAATAACTAAAAAATTTAAAGACATTAGCGTTAACGCACGTCACTGTAATGGAAACCTCGTAAATAGTCTCTCATTGATTTAGGCATTCGTTTGACATGCTGAAACCATTGATGTCGAGCAAGGAATTGTTGCGGAACCTTTGCGTACCTTATAATATAACTCTCAATCTTCGACTCAAAATACCTTTTGTTATTTATTATGTATTTTCCTACCTTTGTGCTTCTTTCTAAAGGAAAACTATGTTTTCGCCGCCCTGGTGACATCGGGGGTCGTCGTCAGCCCTCTAACGGTGATCAGTCCCTCCATATAGCAGAAAAAGATCGTGGGAGGGTACGTTTGAGTAGAACAGTGAAATGAAAAGTTAACACAACAACGTGGATTAGATACGAATGTACCTATACGAGGCACGTAACAGTGCCGATAGCGTTCGGGCCCGAAGAATCATACGCATCGCCTGCGACCGAAGATTTTCATTCAACCCTTTCGCGAGACCATCGAAATCCTTTGTCGGTTTTGTTGTATTATTTTTACCCCACCCCTCCAGCTCGCGGCGGTCAATGGCTCAAGAGTCGTTCCCGGGGAGCGCCGCCGAGTGCCTTCTCGATCCGCGGCGAGTGTCCTTCGGCCCTATCTCGAGGGCCTTTACAATTCTGATTAGAAATTTACACGGTCCATTCTCACGAACGGTAAGGAACAACGAGGAGAATTGGAACCGCTCTAAGGGAGATCGCCGCCGGTCGAACGCTAGTGTGTTTCGTGCGCTTATGGGAAGGTCCGACGATATCGAATGAATATACTTCAGGACGAAATAGTGAATTCAACTTATTTGATAAATTGAAATTGACACTTTTGTTTATACATCTATGTATGTATTCCCATCTTTTGTTTCATTGTCTGTAAACCATTTAACCGCATTCAACACAATCATGCGTGCCCCATGTATTCAGTATCGCTTCGATGCCATGAAATTATGGACAAAACGGTAAATAAACAAAGTTTCCGGTTTTCATCTAAGTGATTCTAAAAGCCAAGAGAGTATTAGACCATTTCAAATATATTTAATCCGTGTGGCAAAAGTACCATTAACGTCAATATTTTACAAAATACATTTTATCCCACTTGGTTCTATTTCGTAATTAGTACAAAAAGTATTTTTGCATTTTATGCAAGTATTTATTACAATAACTTCGTTTATTATTTATTAATTGGTGACGGCAAAGCTGAAAGAACGATTACGATTTTGTACATGTAGCAACATCTACGTTTATCTCCTGATATTGTTTTTTAATTTTATACATAATGTATCCTATAAGAAAAATACTTGCACAATGAAATTTAGTTTTGCAAGTGTGAGGATATGCCTAACAGTCTTTGAAAACCACAATAAGGTTTTTAAGCATTTTCGAAAAAAGTGCTATTTTACCCTATTAATCTAAATAAGGGATAAAAGTCTTAAACCGTGATGAAAAAATAAAAAATCATCTATAGGCTGATTTTTGTAGCTATTATCGTTTTCTCAAGGAATTGTAAGTTTGGGTTGAGGAATATAGAGCGTTGGTAATATACGAGTGAAAAATCAACTCGTTAAACTATTTGTAATGACCACAACGAAGTCCAGACTTTATAAAGGGACTGTCAGAAAGTTAAAAATATAGGTTTTTAAGTGACTGGTAACTTGATTGCCGTTATTGAACTGGGACGTTATTGAACAAGCACACACAGAGCCCCATAAATGAGTATGAGCCTTTATGTAATCGATTAACAGGTGAACTTAGTTTACTTTTTTTCTCATATTTAATTTTGATAATGACTATTTTTCTTTAACATTTCTATGTTCTATTTTACATGTATTAAATTTCCCTATATAAGAGATGAAATAGTTAGGATCCCAGTTTCTTTAAATTTATTCCTTAGAGATACTCGGACCGGACATTTCCGGTCCGAGTATGCCCTACAAAAGTTCTATGTACATTTGCGTCATGTTTCTACAAAATACCTCAAGACATCAGACTATGGATGCAACCAAGATAAACTAGTCTGGTAGTTTCTATATCTGACAAATTTCGTATCTTATTAACTGCATACGCAGCAGACCAAACCTTTTCGCCAACTTATCAATAAGAGGCCCATTGAAGTCTTTTATCTGGATTAATGCTCACGAATACAAGACTATCAACAAAATCTAATTCCTGGTTTCGTACTAAAACTTCCGGATCTACGGTTTACATTTGGAAGCATATTTTTTATTAAATTCGTTTCTTTTAATTAAGAAACAGATCATTTGAGTAAACTATTTCTTTATTTTCGAGATAGCAATGTTCATATTGTCATAAGCGAGTTGTGTCTTTTGACTTCAAATAACAATGATGTGTCATCTGAAACCATTACTATCTCATAAACATTTTCAGTAAGGCAAGATAAATCATTAATACAGAGTAAAATAAGAAGGGACCAAGGATTGATCCCCGTGGTATCTTCATGTGAACTACAGATTCATACAATCTGTTGCCATTGACATCAACCCTCTGTACTCTGCTACTTAAATACCACTTCAGAACATCAAATTCCCGACCCGTCACTCCATAATGACTCAGTTTTCTGATCAAAGTTTCGTTATTTTACAATAAAAGTAAAGAAGACATTGTAAAATACTCTAATTGAATTTTTCAAATCCTCCCAGGCTTTAAATATTTTTGAATAAGCTTAAATTAGCATTGATTATTGAGCGACCCCGTATTGTTTTTGGTCATTAAATTATTGCTATGAAAATGGGCTAGTAATTGATTTAAGACCAGTTTTCAAAATTTTACTTAATGTAAAGATATAGGCCTAAAGTTTGTGGAATTTGATTCACTACCGTCCTTAAATCATACGAGAAGAATAACTTTGCTCATTCATCATATCGAGAAACATGCCATTGTTTAAATATTTATTAAAAAAATATCAAGTATGGCGCAATACAGTAAATGATACAGATTATAATTGCAACAGAAAGGTCATGAGGGTTAGTAATGTTCTTCATTCCCAACGACTTAAATGTTTTATAACCTCTTCAATTCACATATATAAATTCGAAACCAATACCACAGATCCAAATATTTTGTCTTAACAATAATTCAGTAAAGTGGGAGGTGATTTAAGAATATCGGTGCCCAAGACTGGAATGTAAGTAAAACTTTGAAAAGTTCTTTATTGACACTTATATTTTTAAATAGGGGATGGTAGAGAAACAGAAAAGCAGAGAAAAGTAAGTTGTTGATACATCATGCTGTTAATAACCTACATTAAAAAGTCTATTTAACTCTGAACGTTTTTGACGCAGGCAGACGGGCTGAGTCCTCAGCAGAAGGGTTCCGCTTTAGGTACCTTAAGATAAAGAACTCCAAAAACAAACAGAAAAAATATGGTGCAAACTAATAGATACTTTTTACCGAATGTTAATGTATGTTCAATATGGTGAGGTCGTACTAGGCAATAATGAGTTCGAAGACATGGTAGGAAGTTGTAATATAGCTTTTAAACAGAGTTTAGATTAATTTATGTCTTTCATCTTCTTTAATAACTTGCAATTTATTATTCTATCATTTTTAGTAACATAAAACTATCTGTATGTTACATTAAATGTTGTTTCTAGCTGCGTGATATTGATAGCCAATTAAATAATAGTGGCACGATTAATGTTGTAGTTAAAATTGCCAATGAAAAAAGAAACAGTTTTTCTATTACTAAATATTATACGTGTTAGAGAAAAAACTGTTGGTGTCTTAACGGATTGAATAAGGACTGTAACTGTTTCTCACTCTATTTTGTTTATTAACTTATTTAAATTCGATTTTATTTAGAAAATATTGAGTCTCAAAACATCGATAAAAATCATTATGAAAGAAAAAATGCAACACTCAAAATGGCTACTAATAATGCAACCGGAACATTATCGATAATTATGACAATTACGTACTGTCATGGCCGGCGCATAAATTATTCACCCGGCCCGACTTAGCCAAATAACGATTCTACAGAGCACACGGAATATAAAGCTAATAGGCCGTGACACGGCATCGCAATGAAAACATTGCGCCCACATCGGCGACGCCATTACGTATAATAACGTATATGGGATATCCATCAGAATAACGCCAGATGTCCAAAGTAAATATTTTGGGAATGCTCCGTCGGCCCGGCCAACGTGCGACGTTGTTAATACGCGGCCTCAGCCGCTTCCGTGAGGGGGCAGGTGCGAGTGGGAGGGAGGAGGGTGGTTGCGTAACAGATTTCGTTATTTCCATAAGCGAGACGAACACATTGTTTCCCTTTTTCGTTGAAGGTAATACGCGAAAAGCACTTTTAAGTGCTTCTCAGAATTTCTTTAGTACGTATCTACTGTTTGAATATTTTAAGATATCTGCTAGGTGACCGCGATTCGCGAAACAAATGTTTAGACAACTGACAAGAGCTGACAAGTGTATGGTAACATAAAATCGCACATATAGATGTGGGGTACTCTCTGAAATACTTTTTTGGTACTTCAATTGTGCCATTTGGATTTAATGTCTCATCACGATATGCTCTTGGGAAGCTATTAAATTATAAAACCGAACAAGAAAAATATACAAGTCATTTACAACTTTTGGTTAATACAGGTACTAAGTTGAATTTGCTGGGTGCCTTCTACAAATAGTAGTTATTATTAAGATAGATTAGGCGCGACAGATTTTAGCTATGTTCCAGTGGTCTTCACAAATTAATTTCAATTGTTTATTTTAGCTATGGAAATGATTGCACGTTTATTGGGTTTTTAAATTTATAGTATTTTATTTTGTAATTAATTTCGTATGCAGATTTTATGCCCAAAATAAATATTGAAATGTACCATTTTTGTAAAATCAGAATATTTAATAAGTGTTCCGTTTTTCTTCTGTGTCTGTCAATGTGACAATTTTTTTTGTCTCGGTGTATTTTATATAATGTTATTAATTTACCTTTTTTAGGCTTTGTGATATATTAATTGATACTAAACTATTTAGATTTCTGTCAACTTCAAATCTACTTATTTATGAATCAATATAAATAAATCGTTATTCAGATGACGTTACGAAATTATCTTGTCATTTTCCATACATTTGAGCGTTGATATACGCTCGTGTTGAAGTTAAAATATTCTTATTTAGTTAGAATGTACACAAAAAAGAAACTCTATCCTTTGTAGTTCCATTTTAACTACAATAGACTGATATATAAATTACTATAGTGGTTGATGAATTGCGTAAGCTGATTAGCCATTGTGAATAAAAGTGAAATCGAAATTAAAATAGGTCAAGAAAGCAAAGAATTATAAGCCACCAAAAATTATATGCTCTCTCTTTCTTGAAAAACACAGTTTAACATTATTATATATGACGCTAGTAAAATGTAACGGCACTGCGTACTAGTGCCTTCTCTGTCTCATTTGATATTTAAAAATGTCATACTCAGATATTTTATAGCTATCATAAAAACGCTTGCACTATATTATTATTCAAATAAAAAAGCCTTTTAATACTCATGCGTGATAAATAGCATCTTTGCGCACATGAGCCCTCTAAGTAACTGATTTCTCACTGAACAATTGCAACGTGAATTTTACGTTTGTACGCAAATATACTTGGCACACACGTGTTTTCTTTTTGCAACCTTCCTCTGACGCCTTGTCCTTGGAACCCAATTTTGTATTATCTCTGCATTCGTATTAAAAATAGTATATGCAACTCGTGTGGCGTTGTCGATTACCCACTCGAGCAATTAAGAGCACTTGCTTTACTCAAACGCTCAACCTCGCTCTCGTGGGCAATTGACAACTTACTGCACCTCTTGCACAAAGTACTATTAAATACAGTAATATTAAGAAATAGGAAACTACCCGATTAGGAAACTCTTTGACAAACATTTTTACGCTGTTTTTGTTACACCTCTCACACTCGAGTTGTTCCTTATGTAGCTAACTTCAACTTCACTGTGGTGCCAATTTTCAGTTTTATCGTCACTGCTTGGTAGAGATATTTTTGTGTCGTTCATCCCGTCCTTATTCTAGTAATGCATTTATCTTAATGCACACACCACACTATCAGTGCAGTGACCAAGTTCCACGAAGGAACACATACACATGTATGTAGTAATATATATTCTTTAATTGTGTTATGCCTTTATGATTTGCCTGAAGAAGTCGAAAAATGATGTATTCAATTTTTCATATCATTGATATGAAGCGTTGTAAAATTTGAAAATTTTGCATCTGATTTCAAATATTCAAACACCAAATAATGAAACAGTTATATACAAATGTGAAACTCGTAATACGCTGCCAATAAATGCAGCCACAGACATACAATAACAATATCCATTCAATCAATTCAAAGCAAATAAATTTTGGCCGGCCAGCGACTACATCAAAACTGACATGACAGCCGCACGTCGCGGTGACCGGCGAATGATACCGGGATTCGATAGAGTAGCTACATACAAACTATTTCAACAGCGTCTATATGTTCGTGTGAATAAAGGATTGTTGAATGCTACGTGTGGTGAGATAAACGAATAAAGCAAGGAGATGCGCAATAACTTTGATGTTGCTCTCAGAGTAAAGATAGTATAGAGACCGCCTAAATTTTTCGCAATTGTCATCCATGCATGTGTTTCTTATTAGCATCTGTACTAGCGTATTTAGTGAAACGAGACAAATATAGTTTGTTTTTCACTCAAAAATCAACGTACACCCTTAAAACGTCAAGTGAACCATTTGCGCTTGTTTAGTATGCAGTTAAATTAAAAAGTCTACGTTGTAGTATTCACAATTTATGCTGCTGTGATATTTAATTTAGTAGTCTTTGAAAATAGCGCAATGAATAGTATTTTCTACACGGTAATAGTTTACAAGAGCAAAATGTCAATAATAGTGATTAATTTTTAGTATTACAATTATATTTGGACAGTCTTTCAAAAGAAAAAAACCAGTAATTTCTTATTTATAATATGTTTTATTGCTATCGAAATATAATTAACGTTCCCAAATAGTTAGTTTTTTGTCTGGCGGTATGTGGTGACGTTATTGTGCTGAATATGAATCATAGTGCGAAATCGTTTTTCCTGAACTTTTTCCAAAATAAGGGGCAAACAATTGTTAGTTTACCGGTCTACAATGACTACTTCTTTATCATCGTTATAAAACAATTGTTGCATAATGACCGGTCATTCCGAACCGGCTTCCACCTCGTTTTTTTTTAGTAGGCAACTCCTAAAAAGAAAACACCCACTGAACACATTGTTTTTTGGTTTCGGGATCGTAACAGTAAATTTAACTTTCATCAGCTATTACTATGTTGTATACAGCTTTTTAATAACCACTGAAAAAATTTTAAATCATTTAAGTTCATAAAATTTTGTACATTTGACTTATTGCGATTTCTAATCTTGTCCAAATCTGATAGTAGGTCATTCTTTTGTCAACCCCTATCATGAGCCGCACAGCGCTGATGGTGCTTTCGGTCATCCCCGTCAAAGTATATCGCTCACGTAAATCGTCAGTTAGATTAATGCAACCGCGTTTGAACTCGTTAAACCAGTTATAAGCAGTGGCAAAGGATGAAAGTTAACCACGAAAGGCCAACCAAAGTCTGTTATTAATTTCTTTTTAGTTTCAATGGCCACGACATTCATAGTAAATTATTACACATAAATTTTCTCGCTCTAAATTTATATTCACCTTAGACAAACAATTTCTTTATTCCGTTAATTTGTAATAAACAAATGACATTTGTCATTTGTTCTTAATATGTATAAATAATAGTGTATACTGTTAATTATGTGATATTGTATGGCATAAGTTCCATTTTTACAATTCAAATTTTTTTGTATCTTCCAATTTCTAAGTAGCCACTTCAAAATATTAAGTGTCATCTACATATTAAAATTTATAAAATTATTAATATCTTTTAAAAAATTATAAACAATTCTCTATTATTTAATAAAGATTCTTTTAGATCTCGATCCCGCGCTTGATTGTGGCCTGCTTTTATTCCAGTGACGTTTCCGATACTGTTCTTGCTCCTTTCTTGGTCACCGCCGCTATTTTGTGATTCTATACATTTTATCTACAGGCGCTCGTTTTATGTTCTAGTATATATTTTGTTCTCCTAGAAGTATACAGCTATGTTTCGACAACAAAGCAATGCATATCTGACATGTATAAAATGGTCGGCTTGTTTTATAAGTTTCACATTAAACGACACTTCAGTTTCAGCGCTACTGTTATATTGAAGACAAATTAAATCTAGCGCTAAAATTGCTGAAACTACCAACTTAATACTTGATATAACCTTTAATATAAAAATAGTGTCAATAAAAAATAACCAAGAAAGTCATTATTATTTTTATATATTTTTTTCATTTTATTGATGCAATACATTTATTATTTTAGTTATCCCCAATTGAATTTTTGAAATACCAGTAGATAAATATTAAGTGAATAGTTACCGATTTGACATAAATTGAGTCAGAGAATTGACGGAAAGCAATATTTCTTACTAAGAACTGATCTGTTAGAGTAATAAATATAGTTTAAAAAAACTAAAAAACACGCTTTTATAGTGGAATAAACTAAAAAGTAGAAAATAATTTGAATATAGAAATCAATTAATGAACCAACAATAAATATTATTGTGAGAAAAAGTGTGGGGCGCTTTTCAAGAACGGACAAACATGTAGCACCCACGCTTTTTCACAATAATATTTTTGTTGATTCATTATATTTCTATATTAAATATTTTCTACTAGTTATTCCTCCACTATTTTGTTTTTTTAAACTATATTTATTTCCACTTTTTAGTTCGATAATAAAATTTGAGTGTCAAATTTCAAAATGAGACTGAAGCAGGTAGTATAGAGAATGTCCAACAGAGGGCGGACAGTAGTCAGATTTGTTTTGAACTAAAGAGAAAATTTGCAGTGATAAATTCTAAAACAATTCAGACTTTAACGTTTTATTTGAAATTGAATTTAATATTCATTCAAATTGAATTTAATATTAATTCAATTAGAATGTTTTTGATTGAATGATTTTATTCTAAATTTATTTCTTAATTATCATGTATGTCCAGCATCTTATTTATTTTAGCCTTTGATTGTCGGAAATATTTAAGTATTTATTATTTTACCACATTTAGGAGGATTTATAGAAGGACAAGTTTGGAGTCAGCAGCCGCCAAAGGAGAGTTACAAACATACATACATACATACACAAACATACAGGTGAAGTTAATAAAGCGTGTTAAAATTTATTCCACTATAAAGCGTGTTTTAGTTTTTAAACTATATTTATTTTCCACTTTTAGCGTTCAATAATAAATTTGAGGTGTCAAATTTCAAAATGAGACTGAAGCAGGTAGTATAGAGAATCTCCAACAGAGGGCGTTTGGAGTCAGCAGCCGCTAAAGGAGAGTTACAAACATACATACATACATACAAACATACAGTTGAAGTTAATATAAAGCGTGTAAAAACAAGTAAGATCGCGTAATAATATTAAAAACTTTTTAGTCATGAAACTTATTAAAGTTGCAGTAGTTAATTTTCTTGCAGTGTCCTTAGGAGCATTTTCAAAATTTTGTCAATGTAGGGAATTTAGTAATTTGAAATTCAAAATTAAATTGTCTTAAGATTTTTCTTTGTAACCAATATCTGTAAATTAATGTAACTATATATATATATATTCTATTTGTATCCGACAGCTTTATTATAATACTCTCCAGAAATATAAACAAACGTTACTATACAAAATATATAAAAAAAAATATAGGCATCTTTGAGATATTTTTCAAATAACTGAATTAAACAGAGCGTACTTTAATTTCTTTTCTTTGCTTTTAGAGAGACTAATGAGCACACAAGCAACTAAAGCGCACGTGGCCACCGCCGGACACCAGACACTAGTAACC
>BGZK01003258.1:0-28862 GCA_005406025.1 Eumeta japonica
GGGATTTACTCGAGCGCAGCAGATTAACACCAGGCGGCAGATTAACATCCTTGTACCCCTGTTGAGTACCTCCAGCAAATATGAGCCCCATATATATCGTCGCCCGTCAAGGATAAGGAATCAGATTAGTAAAAAAAAATTGATCATTTGAAATTCTCGAGCGCGTCAGATTAAGATAGGGCGAGTTATTTACATGCTAGAAAGTGTATATTCCACTAATCTGACAATTCACGAATTACGTAAAGAAGTGGGAGGGTTACAAAATTATAAAATAAAACGCCATCTTGACATTCTCGAGCGTGGCTAAATTCTTTTTTATTTTGAATGAAATAATTCAAGGATTACGAAAAATATAATCTGACGATTTCCACAAGCCGAAGTAACAAAAATTCATCGATAAAGTTAAATGCGTGCAGCTGTGTGTTGCCTGTTCCCCTCTGCGCTCCTTTATTCCCCTCTGAGGATGAAATCGAACCAGAGGTGGAAGATGATTCTACCAATGAAGATGATTGTCATTGCATTCTTTTATGAATTGAATTGAATTATCACTGAATTATCATTATTTTGTATAATACAAAGAAGGAGTTAATTAAAAATGACACAGTTTTCGATAAATTAACATTTATTTGCACTCGTTAATTCAAATATTTTTCTACTTAAATTATACAGTAAAGAGATAGATGCGTCACAAGCCGAACGCTTAGTCCGATCGTGCCTCTCTATTGTTCCGCGCTCTCGCTTGCACGCTCGGCTCAGGCGGAACGTGACAATGAGTCATGCTTTTTCGAGCGTGCAGCCGGCGTTCATTGACTTATAAGACGTTATGACGTCAAAAACATATACTTTCTTATTTGCATGCTATTTCTTGAGCATTTCAATTAATTAAGTTCGATGATTTAAAAAGATAAATGAAAAATAATTTTCAATTGTCAGATTAGGCGAACCCTCCAGATAATCATCAGATTATGAGACAGCACGTCTAGGGCATAAAGATGAACCATATATATCTTAACCTGACGCGCTTAACTATTTCAAAATGGCGAATTTTTTTTGCGTATTGTAATAATGGCTGCGAGTTTGCGTCACATCCAAATCGTCAGATTAGTATATAAGAGCTTTTTTTTAAGTTCACTTAACATCCCCTTAGAAAATCTGACACGCTCGATAAAATTTTTTTTTTCATTTTCAACCCTTAAGTACGACCACCCCCATCATGAAAACAGTCAGATACATACATTTTTATAAATACGTAAGACATGTATGCTATCAATATCTGATGCGCTCGAGTATGTCCATGCAATAGTTTTTTTTTTACATTTTTGAAAATCTATAGCCGCTTCCCCTACCGATGAAAAGCTCTATATTACATGACATTTTTTTTTCTTTTTATCATCTAAGCTTCGCAACCCAATAGGTCTCTATGACGCTCGAGTAAATCCCGATTTAGCATCGTGGGCTCCCCTTCTATGACGGAGTGATCATTTTGCAGCGCTATTGCTTATTAAGCATGCACATAATACAACAGGCTGACTGCGTATGGGTTAATGTATTGAAGATATCAACAGATGTTTCAGTCCGATTTTTTATTTACTGCAAACAAATTATTGGTATGGTGTCCACGGGATTTGATAATAGACTTTTGTTGGTAACCAATTAAATTATGGCCAATCGTTTAATTAGTTTTTATTTTATGTACAGTCGTTGGACGAGTAGCAATGAAGCAACAAAATTAGAGTTTGCTTCTTTTTATATCAGAGGTCCATTTCCTGAAGATTTACAACAAAATTGAATTATCAAGGTTTCGGACACGAACCCACGAACATTTTACAATGCATTTAAAATTAATTAAATATTACGAAACTTTTACGATGCATTGTTTCACTTATCTGTATTGATAAATGATATATCGTAAAAGTTTCGATCGTTATCTTTGAATATTTCATAATTTCCAACATGCAAATGACTCGCCCGGTCTTTAACAGAGAATCCGTTTCCTAAAAATACCTTCAGTTGAGTTCTACCGCTCACTCAATTCACGATATACACCCTACCGGTTTTCAACATCCGTCAAAAACGTGAGCTGTTTTCTTTCAATTCGAACCCATCTTGGTGAGATCTAATGAGATCTGATCGGATGCCGCTCCCACTCACGTGAGATTTACGCTATGGTTGTTAAAGGACTAAATTTATTTTTAATATGCAGAAAAATAATACAAAGTATTTTTTTTTAATTTAGGAAAATTTAGACTCCATAAACAGTGACGAACAATTTGTTCTAGTTATAGAAAAATTTAAAAATAATTGGAAAGGTCGGCAAGGGTCGCCTATGCAGACCATATTGGTGGCACATTAAAAAAGGTCCAAATTTTAAGCACCCGAAACCGACGAGCTGGCATGAAAAGATTGATGGATGTCAGTGAGGCAATAGAGGTATACAAAGATCGTACCGTGTGGAGATCTATAGTCTCTGCCCATCCTTCTGGGAAATAGACGTGAGTTTACGTCGTTATCATTACTATTAATAATATTTATTTATTATCTATCTATGTAAAAATGTATATTATTTAAAAGCTAATGTGAGATTATCAATTATGCCCCTCAATTTAAATGAGATTTGATGAAAATTTACGGGATCCTTCTTCCACCCATATTAAACTCACTTAATCAATAGATGTCCCTTTTTAAAATTAAACTGCCTCTAAGAAAAAAAAAGCACTAAAACAGATCAATACGTACTTAATAAATCAATTTTTCATACCATATCCATCGATATATATTATAAAACGCAATGTCTCTTTGTCTGCCTGTCCTTTTGTGCGATTTTAGAACAGGAACCAGCAATCTGATTAATATAATTCACATCAAATATGAAAATACGTTATCGGGTCAGATTTCAGGATATATTTAATTATGAAAAGTAATAGTTTTTGTGCATTAAATCGCAAGAAAAATTGAAAGAAATGGGAAAGAGGGGATGATAGGGAAACACAAGTCCTTTCCTCTCTCTCAATACTCTGCGAAACGGAAGGTCGAAGGATCGTGATCTTGGTAATGAAATTAAGATCAGTTTCAGAATCGAAGTTTTGTTAAAAAAATATCAGTCCAGATTGTCTTTCCAGGCAGGCGGAACTGCGGCAAAACCTACTTACTACGATATATTATATAAATAGGCTGATAAGGGTTAATAATAAAACATGCCGTAACATTTATAATGTCCATCGCATTTTCCTTATCACAGGAAAAATGTTAATATTAAACTTCCTGTGACCCAGTGTTACGACAGATAGCCTACGCATTGTTCTGGTATTATGTGACTGCCGTATCTATGTCAAAAGCTATTTCAAGCTGTCTCACACATTTGTATAAACCTATTTGGTACATCTAGCTTGTTTCGTATGCTGTATACGACCCGCCACTTTAGTCAATGATCCTCCGTCCATATCTTACGCTAAAAGTTATGGAGGAGCTAATAATATTTCATGCCAAGCGTACGTAGCACTAGTACGCGTTGTTAAACGGCATCACAACGACCAAGCGAAGTGACGATTGAGTACTGTACTTGTACAAATCAATGGGGAGATATTTAAATCGGTCGCATAATAATCACATAGCAGTCGGTGATTGCGGGCCCTAGTGTGCCGAATGTGACGTCTATCATGTTTCAATTTTCGTCACATTGCTCCCGACATATTTGTAACATCAATTAATTGATTATTTATCTGCCACGTATATATGGCGGGGGATTTGTCACCAGCTATATCTGAATTTATTGATATACCATTATTTATTGACATATCAATTGATATTACATTAATTTGTGTATACAATGTTGTCAATAATTATATTGAGATATAAATTATACGTTGTCAATCATATTGTAATACGTCAGTAGCGCGATGAGGAAGTAGTCCGAGAAAAACAAAACATGTTATGTTAAACAAAAAAAAAAAAAAACCAAAGTCTCTTTGTATTATCTACTTTAAAATAGTTATCTCATTATTTATTTTATTACTGCGTACAGTATTTTATATGTAGTATTGTTTGTTGCTCAATAACAAGAATTATTACATTTATTTAAAATATAATATAAACAAATATAATAGTAAAAAAATCTATCATAGAACGAATTTTAAAAACTATTGACTGCGTCTAATTTAGATATTCTTTTTCATAATTGTAATTTTTAAGTTTCTATAAATTAGAGTGAAAATAAAAGGAACCTTTAAAGGATCACTCGTGTGACTGTTTGTCCGTCTGCCGCAGCCGATTTGCTACGAATCTGGACTAATTAAGGGGAAAAGGAATTTCTGTGACTCGAACGCGGGCAGTAATGTAAATAAATAGATTTTGAATATGGCTATCATATGGGCAAATTAGAAACTTTATAAAAAGTTTAGCCAACTTCATCGTATGACATCTTAAATGAATTGGCTTGTCATGAAAATTCAAATATATTTACATTTTCTTAATTTAAAAATATATAGTTATAGTTATCTAAAAATAGATAACAATTTACCATTCCACTCGAGGCTAAAATTTTCAAAAATACAGAAAATAATTCTTTACTTATGGATTACAAGAAAACCTTTATAGATTTTATTATAATCCATAATTAATAATCATACGTAACCATGAAATAAACAAGGTTGTGAAGGACGTGTATATTTTACGGACAATAAATTGCTTTAACTTCCAGTTTGAATTCGACTTTATTTATGTAAGTATGGGTAGGCATTGAAAATAGTATCAGTTACTTTTAAATGTTTGTTATACATTATCATTAAAATATTTTAAGACCATATACCTAAGTATAAGGTCTTAAACTAAAATAGGAATCTACTACTGTACGTCCATACATTTCTGTTGTTTTGGTCACCACAAACAAATTTGGGTCAAATTAATAAAACATAGTTAATAACGTATTCAACGTACGGAACCTTCTCCACGCGAATCAGCTCGCGCATGTCCGTTTTTTTTTTTATTTGGTGTCGGGGATAATGTATAACTTATACATTCAAAAATAACTGATACTATTTCGAATAACTACCTATAAATATAGGCGAATTCAAACTGGAAGTTGAAACAATTTATTGTCCGTAACATATACACGTCCTTCACAATCTTGTTGAATGCGTGATTATTACATACACGCTATTATTATTCTAATCGACATGGACGCCCCCTGTACAATAAATATTGAGCTAACAAGAGGGCTGACTAGACACATACGTTTAGTACGTAGAACGGCAACTGCTGAACGTGAAGGGCACACAGCTGTTGTTTATTTACTGTACACAATCCTTAAGGGAATTTATTATAGAGACTATCGAAACGCTATATAGGGGATGCTCTTAAGGCAATACTCGAAATTTTATCTCATATTTATCGGTAAGCGCAATAAGTATAAGATTGATGTAGAAAAGTTTGTTTATTTGAGTTGCGATTCGATACTTTAAGAAAATAAAATACATAAATATGATAAGTTTTTTATGGTAAAAAAAGAAAACTAATGAAATACGCTTTCTTAAACAGGAAGCCTTAAATATTTCTTACGTTTTATTAAACGACACCTTAGTTTTTATACAAAAGCACTTGCTTGTATATGCACTTTTGATGGTAAAGACGATATATATGTTTTTAATTGAATATAATTATTTAATATACGAAGAGTTGAGGCTCAGCGGTCAATTGCATTGACTTCGAATCATTGCATCGAACAGGGTTCGATTAAGCTCACGGACGAATCGGCAAATGAGTTTTAATTCCAGTCAAATTATACAAGGCGCACGCGCTCGCACGCCCGTTCGTCCCTCGGTAGCACTGAAAAAACGCTCCGGGTCTCGGAAATCACTAAACCTTTGGCTCCAGATTTTGTCACCGCATTGATGACAGTCGTTAGGGGCATAGCCCGCAAAAGCCGCACGGGATGGAGGGGGCTCAAGATCAAGTCCGCCCCCTTAATCCCAAAATAAAGAGATTGTGGGAATGTATGCCTCAGCATTGGGAGATTAAAACCTTATGCAAAACAAAAAAAAAATAACAAAATGGCAGACAATATTCTTCTAGTACATTTCATAAAAATCTATTATATTTGTCCTCTTGACGCACCTTTTGAAAAATTTTGCGGTTCTCCGACTTAACTCGACGAGCTGAGTCAGCAAATACATATGGTTCAAAAGTTTATATATATATAGAGTATAAACTTTATATAACGACACTGAAGGGACTGTTCTTTTTATGGCGTTATAGAGAGTTGTCGTTAATGGAGAGACGAAAAATCAAAATTAGAAATAAAAAAGTTTTTATGAAACTAGTGTTAGTAGTTATGTACATAAAACGCTATTGCGTTTAGTTTCTTATTTTTGTGTGACTTCTTTTGCTGCACCAGTAATTTTGTTGTATTTTATAGATCTTTGTATTTAGATTTCTTTATTTTTTTAGATTTCCCCTCGTTCTCTGCTTGGAGATTTTTTTTTAATTTCTCCATATTGTGGACACGGTAAAGCGACTAAATCCAAAGCGTCTGCCAACATCACTTATCTTCTCTCCCGTTTCTATTGAACATATCAGTAAAACTTTTTTTGATACGCGCAATTTATTAGCCATGTTTACAGTTTGAAAGTTTGTGAGCAACTAAGAATATGATAATATATTAGATAATCCATGACTCTTACTTACTACTCATAATCAACAACAGTCTACAAGTGCAAGCAATCCCAATTTGTAAACAAAAGAACGAATTTCTTAGAAAGTTCGACATGCGTAACGTGACCATACGTCCCGGTTTGGGCGGGATAGTCCCGGCTTTGCAATCACACCCAAAGATAGTTTAAAATTTATTTTTCCGCTCGAAATGCGTGGCCCGACGCCCGCACGCGGAGGCAGATGACGATAGGGCGCGCCGCCCGCCCGCGCGCGGCGCTGCACCAACGCGTATGCAGAGCGAGACAGATAAAACCCTTCTACCCAAATTCTTGTAAAACACTAAAACTTGTTTTTATTATATATTTCCGAATGTGTCCCGGTCTGACAAAATAAATAAATAGACACGTTAGGTGTGCATGATGCCGACGGTCGAGTTTATTACGGGCCAGGATAATAAAGCGACAAAAAAACTTACAACAGCTGCGCAGTTTTTTCTAATTTTGGCAACTTAAAAGGTACTTGTTATTACTTAATCGTTGTCGTTTATTGACAGTGGGTGTAATGTTATATAGAGTGCACCATTGTACGGAAGGCAAGCTAAACCAACTAAAGCCGAGTGAATTCGACGCTTAAGGGAGATTGTAGTTAAATCGAGAGACGTTATATGGAGTTTACATCGTATATATATATATGTACACGATATAACACGGGGCTTGTCAGCACATAGCGCTACAATTCTTAAAGATCCTAATGAAACTCGACATACGTGTTCTATGGACGATTACAAAGGTCGAGTTCATTTGTTTTTTATTTGAGGTGTGACTCGGAATGCACTCTCTTCGTTGCACCGTCTGCAAAAAGGAAAACTGACGCCATCTTGTATTTTGTGCGGGAGGTGCGCCCGCGGTTTAGAGCAGTCGCGTTCTTCATTATGCAAAATATTGGTTAGGGTATAATCTTAACCTTCACTATTATTGTATTAACAATTATATAATAACAAGTAATCTATGTTGAGTTTCCATATATATACAAACTTAGAGCTTAGAACGCATGTGACCTGCATTTACTTATTTTTTCCTTTTATTTTTCCTCTATTATAGATCCATATTTGTTTGTTCCTTTTTACATTACCATTATCTGGTACCGGTTACGCTTACGCAGAGTTTTAACAATTATGATGATCACAGCTCAGTCTTTAAAAGTTATAATCAATCTTCAATAACCCATTTTAGTAAATTCCTTTCACGGTATTTGCTATATTTTCTTTTAATATAACAGTTTTCTTCAACGCCTGCCAAGACCTATGAAATTAAATCCTCCAGAAAACAGGCGGTAGCTTACTACCCTGAAATTTAAAGAAGGCGTGATGAATGTAGTTCAAACAGTGACTACAGTAACTTCACCAATAATGACAGCAGATCATTATAACCGTTCAGTAATATTTCAAAACTGTTTGTGTACAATGAGGGCTAATACGAAAACTAATAACGGTACTGAGCTAAAAATTTCAATTATAAAGTGTTGATTTTACGAATGATGGAAACAAAACCAATTGATGATTTCTGTATTTCCCATACTGAAAGTTATAAAAGTTGAACAGATAGAAATTACCTAGACGGAAACAAATTATCAGCGCTTGTGAGAGACGCCACTCTCTACTCTATACAATAAAAATAATATATAAATGCAATGAAAATACATAAACAAAAGGTGCTAAAATGTAATAAAAAGTGTTGTCTATACACAAACAATGCTACCAACACAAAGGTCACGCGCCGCTGATGTCACGCGCACCGAGCGCCTAGAATCGGTCGTCAAGTGATATCTCTCATCATGGTTTTGAATAGAACCATTAGCTGTTAATACGACCGTTATTTCATTTTGAATTCTCAACCCATTATTTTTAAATATTTTATATTAATAAAAATTTTGGAATTACTATGTAACTATTATTAGACATATTTCATTATGCCATAAGCGTACAGGCGTACAATAGGCACACAGCGAAGTAGACGTTTAAAGTTTTCATTGCGTGATCAGACGCACGGCACAGATAATGCGTAACATTTATTATTGATTTTATTTATTTATGTGGGTCAAAGATAATTAATTCCTGTACGTACACACACATGAGATATAATTCCCTCGATGAGCAAGTAGTTGCCGCACTTGCGTAATCTAGCGCGTGACGCGCGAATACCGGCATAATTATTTTGTAGTGTACGATCGTCGCGTCGTTTACTGTTGCGTCCGGACCTTTTGTTTATTCTTAAAAAGAGAAACAAAATTGTTACGGCTCTGTTATGTAAATCTATGTATACATATAAAATTACTTTCTTTGTCCGAACATCGGTTATGAACTGCTCGACGTATCGGTGTGGAACTTTGAACATTCGACGCGGAATCGTTTGTTGATTTTCGGTTTTGTATTTTTTTTTTTAATTTTATGCACCCTTCACTTTCTTTTTTTGATTTGCTTTCGTACTCCACAATGCCCAGCAAACCAGAAGGGAGACGTCTAGTATATATATTTTTTTTGTTTTGAATATGCAGTAGTTTTTTTGCACACATTATCAAATAATTCTTTAATAATAAAATATCAATTATTCTTATTTAAGTAATAATTACTATAAATCATTGCCTAAAGATAATTGATATAGTAATTAAATCAACCATCTTAATTTATAGAAATGTATTCTATAATTGTATTTCGTGAATAATTATATTTAAAAATGAACACATTTTTTTAATTGCCAGCCACAACAACGTCTACTTATTTAATTGATACTTTCGATTTTCAAGAGCACTTAATACAAACCAGCTTTGTTTAGTTATGTTATTATTGTCGGAGAAAGCATTCAGATAATAAAAGTGTATATACATGTGTTTGTATATGTGTTTAAATACAGAGTATCCTTAATAATAAACGTCTGCACGGAACATGTTATCGTTATGTTCAATTGATAGAATCGTGTCAGTCGTATTCTTGTGCGTGTTCCTTGTACATGGTATACTTTTATACAATAAACAATAACCAATGTACAGATGGCAAAACAACAGATATTTACACTTTGTCGGTGTTTTTTGTGTAAGGGCAAACTTTTATTACATTTCTGTTACCTTCAGCAAAATGCAAGTAGCAGAAAATAATTTTCATAGTTTGAACTTTCAATTATTTTCGAATGTGGATTGCACTTATGATATAGATATATACGATCATTTTCAATAAAACGGAAACTATGCGTTTTCAAAATAACCACTATTTAGCTCCAATATAATCACAAATATACATATTGATGTTATATGATTATATTAAACAGTTACTATTTAAAAAAAAATTAATGTGTTATTTTGACCTACACCTATTAGATTTTTATTACAACGTACATACATACGGGTGGATTGAATTAGAAGACCGTTTTAAAAATCCATTACGTTTTCATACATTCGAAGTTACTTTGACGCTTTGATTCTCCGCTCAAGGTCGATCGCGGTATATTCTGATTATGGTCATGCACGACGTAAATGGAGAGGTGCAGGTCGCTCTAGACAGTTCTCAATGTTAGGATTCACATATATTTTGACGTCATTTTCGCTATTTGTTTTCTTACTCGGTGAAAATCCTTAGGCTGCCTCATGAAATTCTTTAATCGCTTTTTATAGCTACCCTCAGATCACGCCTCGTCCGATCCGAGCGGGGAATCATATTTTGAAAATTACCTCAAATGCACGGACATATAAGGGGTTTTCAAAGCGTCGTTTTAATCTAGTCCTCGTCTAGTGTGTATTACACACCTACAAGTTCCTCCCCAAGGCTTTGTCTACATATAATTTACTCTGCATTTTGACTCGTATTTTCTCTGACTGTATACTAACCCGGGGTAACGTGACTACACGTAGCCTAAGGGTATTCTCAGATATGGCAGAGTGCCAGTCGAAATCATATTGAAATATGCTTAACGGTCCCATATAGACTTTGCAGCGAGGAAGGCGACAGCCGATGGACGATCGAAAAGACGGATTTTACCCTCTATTCTATTATCCGTGTAATGATATACATTTTTTTTTTTCGATTCCCTATGTTACGAAGATGTGTTTAATAAGTTAGGCAACAAGAAAACTTCATATTAGAACAGAATATACATACGCGTAATTTTCTTAATGAATTACTATCATAATTTCCGCATACGCATTTTCGTAAGTCTCCTTTGAGCACTTGAGCAGCACCGCGCCACCGCCGCATTTTACTAGAACTATCGCAAAGTAATACTTATGCAGAAACTGAAGGCGCCTCAGTTCAAAAGGTGCAGATCCGAAGTAAGAAAGAAAGTTTCTAATGTAAAACGACAAATCACTTGACTCCTAATGCATAACAAATTCTCATATGACCGGTAAAGCAAAGCGTCAGCCATGAGTGCTAGTAAACGGGGGCACGCAGTGCAAGGATTCTTACTTCTGTATGTCAGTCTGATGTACATTAGCATTCGTTCATGGCGATTCCTTTGAAGGTCTGGACAGAACATTTTTTTTAATGGGTATATGTTGAAATAGAGGAAAATAACGTAGAAATTGAAATAAGGATGAGAGAGCAATGTACTGACGATAGATCTGGATGAACTGGTACACGAGCCTATCTCGTGAATGTACCAGAAATAGGTAAAACAGAAACTACGGAGAAGCGCCCATTGTTTGACTTACATAATCTTTTCCTGGAGACGGCGATGTGTTAAGGAGTTTTGAAAAGTATTATCTGAAATCAGTGCCGTTTAAGCCGATTCTGATATTTTAATAACAATTCAACTCGTCACCCTGGCTTGTGTATAGTTGACTACTAAAGACTTGTCTGATTGTTATTGAATTATGGATAGGTGCGAACCTGCGCCGTTGGTCATGCGTTTAAAATGACATTACTCTACCACCACTTAAATTCTAAAATTGCTATTATAAAAGATCCATCGATCGTTCAACGCCCACGTCGATTCTAGGCAGAAGAATTCGAAACTAATTAAGCTTGTACCCGCGGACCAATAACAGAACGAATCATCAGGGCCATTTGATTCGGTGTCGAAACTAAGGAACTCATAGAGCATTTGGAACTACCAATATTCGAATAGTCGTAATGTCCTTATTAATTTATTTGCTGAAGTCTTTCTTAATGGGGGCAAAGATGTCCTATTAGATAAATGACTTTCATGGCATTTTTTGAATACCCTGTTCAATATACTGATGTAAAGACCTAATTATTGTAATACAATACTGTATATCTATTAATACAATTCTTACCAGAGAGGCAAAATTGTTCATATATACAATGTACCTATTTTTTCCTTGCCAAAATAGAACACTCATGGCATAGATTTGTAGGTTATGTCTCAAACTATTTGGCATAGATAGTTGGAATTCAACATTAACACAAACACCTATACAAAACAGGGCCTTATTACGTAAAGTAGAAATCGATTGCGATTCCGGAATCGATTTGTGAGTCAAATTGTTAGGTAGCAAAAAATGTTATTATACGCAATTTTGAGTGACTTTAAAAGTCAGATTAAATTTAAACTTTGCGCAGTATCGAGGATCGATGGCTGTACAATATGGTATAATTGAACTGATCTGATGAATGAGCCAGAAGGTAGGCACAGGAACACTATAACGGAATGACATCTCCTAGTGTATTTGAGCTTGTTAGAGTTCTCTTGAGATGTACTCTCCACCATGAGTAATTTTCAGGGTCTGATGATGGAGCCAGAAGGTAGCACTAGTACTCCATAATAGAACAACGTAACTTATCGTATGTGTTCTTAATTTTTAAGTGGACTTTGGCCATAAATTGGCTTTCAGGGTCTGATGATGGAGTCAAACGGTTGGTACCAGATGCTATATCATAACGGAACAATATATCCTATCATATTTGGGCTTGTTGGAATGGCCCTGAAATGGATTTGATCACGATTGACTTTCAGGGGTCTGACGATGGAGCTTCCAAACTTCCAGCTCCGTTATCAGACCCTGAAAATCCAATCATGGTCAAAGATGTATTCCACGAGAATAACAAAGTCAAAACATGGCTGGAGGTTGCGTTTAAATTCCTGTGCCTACCTTCTGGCTCCATCATCAGATCAGTCCAATTATACCATATTATTATAATTTTAGGTCCTCGATAAATGAGTAAAGATTTTGTTTAATCTAACGATTTACATAAAAAATTATTATTCACTTTGTATTACGAATGACGGAAAATCGATTGTAAATGCTTGAGAATCGCTATAGACCAGTCTTCGGTTTGAGCGTAATTCTCGAATAATTGCGAAATCGCGATCCCTAACGGTTTTGAATTCAAATATGCGATTAAATTTCATTATTATAATTTAGTGATTTCATTGTAGAGGCAACACTGTTAATAGAAAGACAATTAGTATTTCGAAATATCAACTTGGGAATTAGTAAAATAAATTTAAAATCCTGCGAAATCAGAAATCGATTTCTTTTAGGTAATAAGGCCCCGGATGGCCTATTCGAGACGATGTTGCTCTTCAAGATTTTTTAAAAGGGGTTATTGTTACGATAAAATCAGACGTGGAAACTTTTACGATCTGTCGAGGTGTATATCAAATGAACGTTTTTATAGACAAGAGACCAAAACATATATAAAATGAATTTTGCATACTTCCTGCCACAATTAAAATAGAAGATTGTTTTGAATAGGTCAATGACTTGGATTATTTTATAAAGCTATGTGGTGTGTTACCTTTAACAAATTCTTTCGAAACAAAATAAATTGACTTCATTGTGTCGAAAAAAATTTTTTTTAAGTGTAATTAATAATTGATAAGACCTATAGGAAAAACAAGTCTTATCAAATTATACAATTTATCAATGCAATTTTTAATCAGAACGATATAGTTGTTTGATTTTCAAACATTTCAAATTATAAATCCTAAATTAGTTTATATATATATATATATATATATATATATATATATATATATATATATATATATGTAATACTACTACAATTATCTTCACAAATTTTCAAACTTAAATGTAACAAAACAGCTCATTTTTATTCATTAATTTCCAACACTACTTGAATATAACAGGATTCAGAATATAAGTAACATTTAATGCTTATTTAATCCAAAATCGATCCACAGAATCCAAAATATATTCAAGTTTCAAGTTTGGTTAGAAACTTCACAGCACCGCGTAGGCGGTAGCCGCGCGGCGCGCTGTTGGGAGCGGCGTATCGCGGGGGAACGTGCCAGTTATGTTATTGTGCGTCTAAGCGAAATCAAGTTTTTAGTCGTAATTTTTGAAGTGAAACTTCATTTGGGACGGTGTGTATTGGATTTTATGAAACGAAAATGTGTAATGAAAAAATGATAGCTGTAAATGTACGTATAGGTTTTAAGCTGTGATAGAATGAGACAGAATGCGTTTCTATATAGTTTCCCTATTCTTTGTCGCGTCTTTATTTGGTGGTCCCGTAGCAGCCTGCGTCCACACTGCTCTACCGTCGTATACGGGCCCGTACACGGACTCTGCACACCATAGACTAGACTCCATGCCGAATACTGTATTCTTAATCTCTCTAAAGACATACAAAAAGAGATAGAGAGCAGAATATAGCACATTATATTCTGTTGGTTAATCAAACGCGTAGTGACTATTAAGCATGATTATTCTGTGTTGCGCATATTATTACCATTACTAATATTTATTAAATTATTACAAAAAAAATAATACCGAAAACTAAATGCTATCCTGGTTGGGAAAGGATTTTGACGTGACAACGTCTTAAATTAGGTTGCGGCTGGGAGTCACTTATGAAAAATGTAACGCTCGGTAACGTAACGATGAGTCACCGAACGAGAGAGGCCCGAATGCCTGCGTCTCTCTCCCACTCAACTATGATCGGTCTGCCGCGCGCTCAGCACTAGAATTAGTGCATAGCTTGCAAATGTATTGCAAGTTATTGTATGTATATTTGTATATAAATACGTATGTATGTGTAAAGGTAAAAATAAAATTTTGTTAATATGAAATTCAGTGCGAGATTCTTTGTATAAATTAATGTTTTAAATATAATTCTTTGTATAAATAAATGTTTTAAATTGTTACTATTATTTCATCCTTCTTCCTACTATACGAATGAATATTCACATTAAAATGATTTTACCATTCAAAGTCGTTGTCACGTAAAACTTTCGCCCGTATACCGACTTTACAGGCAACCAAATTTTTTTTTGTTTTGTTTTTGTTGGCATATTCGATTATTAGTTTTTGTTAATAGGCGAAAATTTGTTGTCAAAGCTTTGTTGATTGATCTTGTTTATTTTCCTTTGGCCTTTACAACTTAACTAATTGTCAGAATTTTCGTAGGTGCAAACTCTCGGTATAGCACATACTAGTGAGCGTTTAATTCGTCCGATATTGTTTTTTATTTCACAGGAACACTAAGTCTTGTTGGTTTTATTATACTATAAAACTACGTTGAAGAAAATATTAATGATCATTCGGTAGCAAAAATGATCAATCTCAGTACATTTATCCCCGAATTTATGAAATTCCAAGTCGTTTTGTCAAAAAAAAGTATTTAAAATATAACGTAGAACCGCTTATCAAATCATTTCAACGAAAGTTTATTTCAGATTCGCTATAAAAAAAAAATTTGGTTGCCTGTAAAGTCGGTATACGGGCAAAGTTTACGTGACAACGACTTTGAATGGTAAAATCATTTTAATGTGAATATTCATTCGTATAGTAGGAAGAAGGATGAATGAAATAATAGCACAATTAAAAACATTTATTTATACAAAGAATTATATTAAAACATTAATTTATACAAATCTCACTAATTCATATTAACAAAATTTATTTTACCTTCACATACATACGTATTATCTCTATCTTTCCCATTCAATACACAATGCTATGTAACTCTAGTGCTGCGCGCGCAAACCGATCACATAGTTAGTCAGAACAGGCGCGAGCTATCTCTCGTTACGTTACCACCGGCGTTAAAGTGACTCAACAATTTAAGAATTGTCACGTCAAAAAAATAAATTCTAAGCATAGGATGAAAGGATTTATTACGAAACGAACGAGACGATTTCTTATATTATACATTATTGTTTTGCTTTAATGGAAAAAGAAACCTTATAAATGCACAAGGATCTCTAAAATCGTCCTGTCTCACATACATTTGCAGTCGGATCAGTTTTCTGCAATAGTTTCGTATTCGTATCGATATAGTGGCATTGCTATATGAACATCTCAGAATTTTCCGTGATTGTCAACGCGGCACCGCTGAAGAGAATGCAGTAGATCCCAAGATTCGAATAATTGAAAGACTTTACGTAATAAGTAAGGGTAGTCTGATGTAACTTTATGTTGTGACAGTTTGAGTATATGAATGATTTCATTTTGCAAACCCAAAGGAGATTGTCCATTACAAGAGCGATGATAGCCGACTAGAATTAAAATTAGTTCGCGGCAATTGTTATTATTTTTTAATTAATATTTTCAACCTTTAGAGGTCTAATTAATAAGTAACTTATTTTACATTAACTTTGAATTGAATTCATTTATATTATATTATTTCCGTACTAAAAACACTAACTTTTAGAGAGTAAAATGATAATAACATAAAATCATAATACTTAGCAGAAAATTAAAAAAAAAACTTTATTAAGGTTGTTTTTTTTTTCATTTTACAAATAATTTTCGAAATGGACACTAAGAAAATAAAATGGGTCTATGTTTCATAACAAATTGGGTATTTCCTTCTATAATAATAATAATCAATTTTCAGAGCCTTCGATTTTAAAATGCTTTTATACCTTCAAAGTATATTGTTACGATACGTCGTATTATAGTGTCATGTTATCTGAAGTGTTCGCAAACTAAAAATCACAGTCAACAAATAAAGTTCCATACTTCCTTTACGTTTTAACTGCAAATAGAATCAGCATGGGAAGAACCACTAGAGATAGGTCAACTTCCCAGCGAAAGTCCAACAGCTAAAAGTGTTGGCAACTTTAACTAACTTTAATTAACTTGGCAATGCACCTGTGTAACATTAGCTTTTTGCATGAACATTATAACAGACCGCCGCTTTTATTCTATTAACATTAAAAATATATTCCACTTGAATGATCAAAAACGAAGAGGTCGTTCTACCGTTAAGCATTCCATAATTCATGGCTTTCTTTAAATTATTTTTATATAAAAATTACTTAATAGCACTGCAATAAAAATAATTAAGCATACATATTTTAAAAATCGACAATTAACATCAACGAGCGCTCACGCACCAGACTAAACGGATCACTGAACGGACACCGTCGTTCGCTAAACTCTAACCTCGATCCTTTTTAACCCAACAACGGTCTGCACGTACTAATCACATCGAATGGGTTAGCAAACCTTAGCTCAGCATTGGCCGCGTCGAGCGTCGCAGCAACTCACGCGCAGCTCGGCCGCGGCGCCGCCCGGATCAAAACCCTCGCTTCGATGCGACTGCGCGGTGCGGTTGCGCGACCGTCGAAAGGATGACGAGAACGTTTCGCGAACGTAAATGACGTAACGAGGGTTACTATTGCGATTTACGATTTTGTTACGCGCCGTATCGTATATAGCGTATGATAAATGTATAAGGATATAAGGTTTTGTAATTTTATTGAAGTGAAAGTGCATTTTGGGACGGTGCAGGTGGATTTTATGAAACGAGAATGTGTAACGGAACAGAGACAGCTATAAATGTATACATAGGTAGACTTTGAGAAAGTGAGATAGAATGTGTCTCTATACAGTTTCCCTATCGTTCGTCTCCTCTTTATCCGATGGTGCAAGTGGTCTTAGTCACCTCTACGGGCCCGTACACGGACTGTGCATACAATGGAGACTAGACTCCATGCTGTATATACAAACAGAGGGAGGCTAAAGGGGGAGGGAGGGGGGAGGGACAGAGAGAGAGAGAGAAGGAGTGAGACATTGGAATCTATAGCACATAAATTTCTGTTGTGACTATCGCGCAATTTTAAAAATTATTTTATATTTGCTTGAACAATTTCTATCTTTACTAAAACGTTACTTTAAGTAATAAAAAATTGTCTATCGATCGCACTCTTTCTCCCTGTTTACCACCTCCATAGTGCATTCATCTGATTCCCTTAAAATTAACCAGAACACTAAGCGTGTGTAAACTCCTACCGCGTGTGAATTCACACTCGATTTTTTTTTCATCGGTGTTTCCGAGAACACTGATTATAGGTTGATTTCATGTTGAAAATTATAGTAAGGAAAACTCTCGATGGAACTCGAATATTGAGTATTGGCATGACTCATAAAAAAAAAACCAATACCGTTTCCGTGAAGTGCGCAGGCGATGGATGCAAAAACACTTATATACCGTCGTTATAGATTCCCTCGCGAGAGCAGAACGAGTAGAATGTTTTAATTACAACCGTCACTTCGTCCACGATCTTGTACGACAGATTTTGCTTGAAACAGCAAAATACTCGCCACCGTGACCTTGCTTATGCTCCTTGCATATGCTATTGTTTTCTGCTGACGTGCGAAGTGGACGTAGACAATATACAACCTGATTATATAGCCTTCCCGAGTAGTAATATAACGATAATCTAGTTACACGGCATTACTACGATTCATGAAGTGTTTGTAACACTACATTTCGAGTATATTATTCAATTTCATGATAGTGTATGACAAAAACGTCAAGCGATTTTATATGTGTATAATAGATAACGCAATATTCATAGTGTGAACTATCAACGGAAATTGTTTGTAGATAAACGATATTGAATAAGAATGGATAAAAATTACAATCACAGGGTGCGTGCGTGTAAGCTAGTCCAAAACACAATTTTTATGACGCGGAATTATTTGCAGTAAAATTTATTTATGTTTAAAAACTGTGCAATTTGTTTATTTCTTTTTAAAGTTACGTAAAATTTTTAGACTCTTAATGCTACTGAAATGAATGCTTGGAACGATAAGAAAAATGTAACCGGAATTTATAATACTAAAATAGAAATTATATCTTTTTCGTTACTGGAATCGTATAGAAAATTATTAGTCACTGCCGAGGTTCTTCTCTGTTTTTCCTGTTTTTACAAGTTTTCCTGTATCGATTTCAATTGTTAGTAGTTCTACTGTTTATTATTGTTCCAGTTTCGTTTCCATTTTCAATCCCCAATCCTGCTTTCAATTCTGATCCCGCTACCTATCGCAATTCCAACGCTGGTTCTCGTCTTGATTTCGATACCGGTCCTGTTGTTCATTACTATCTTAATATTCCACTCGCTTGGAATACTATTAAATTTGGATTAAGCTTGAATTCTACTGGAATTGTGAATTTTCATGGGACAGAAAACTTGTTAAAGTTCATTTCAACCTAAAGCCGATCTTCAATCCCAAATTCTATTGACCGATTTACCAAATTTATAGGTACGTAATCCCTTATAGAGCGTTGGGTGGGTGAGGGCTACATGGGTAAAAGCGTCTGACCGACTCTTTTAAAATAAGAGGCAAAAGAAAGAGAAGGTAAATGTAAACTTGGCGCCGAAGGGCGACTTCTCTTCTGAGTTCCTTTAGGTAGTATTGGTATATTACTCCAGGTTAGACATGCTGTGTATGCGTCAGCAGTATATTCGTATATGTGTTAAATATACTGATCAAGTTTATAATTTGTTCATATTTTTATATTTTACAGAAAAAAAATCTTTTAAAAAAATGCATTTCTATTACCATTCCTTCATTTTGTTTGTTATTTGATAATACATAATACATAGAGAAAGAAACTTCGTTCTTACAGGATGTCATGTCCGATGAAACCTCTCATTAATTTCATATATGTCATTTCAAGCTATGAAGGCTCTATGTTGAATTTCTTCAGAATGCATTCAGACATTTAAGTGCGAGGAAGGAATTACGCTATGAATATACCATCGCTACACTCAAGAGTTGTAACACAGAAGGCCTTGTATGGCACAAGTATACTGTGCCATACAAGGCCTTCTCCCTTTCGCACCGAATTCATGAAAACCTTTTCGATCGTTTCAGCAGAACTACCTATAGAATTACGCTTAAGATCTATCACACACGAATCGTATATTTTTCCGGGGATACAGAATATTCCGTTGCTTCGTCGCTGGACGAAAGATGAATAAACCAACATAAGACAGTCGCATATATAACAGTAGTACCGGGTTAAGTCATATATACATATTATTGATTGTAATAACATTTTCAAAAATCTCATATACTCGTCTATTTCATATTAGCTTCCGCTCGTAGTTCTTTTCGTACAGGCAGAATTAATTCGTTCTTCTTTAAGATCGATCGATTACGTTAGCAACCATGATTCCGTTGCTGGTGTCACTCTTAAATCCGATGCCTGTTACTGACATGCGAGTTAAAATTCTGCCTAAATTTAAGAGTTTCTCGAATCCCATGCAAAAATCCTAAATAGTTCCAAGATAAAAAAGTATATGTGTAAGTTTATGTGTACGTGTAGCTCAGAAGTTTATGTGTAGCTCAAAAAAACCTTTACCTTCCGGACAAAACCCCATCAAAATCGGCTAAGCCGTTTACCATGGTTAATAGATGGACAACCAGCATTTTTTAAAAGAGATGTTTGGATACTCATAACATGTAAATAACTAAAAGTGTAAAAAAAGGATTTTATTTTAAAATCGCAGACACACCTTAATTTCATTCCTTTATAGACCACTATTTTTAAAGAACTTTTTGTTCATAAAGAGCATATCAAAGTTTAACAGCACTGAATTATCACAGAAAAAGAGTTTAAGTATTTTACCGTTGCTTTTATTATGTCGAATGTCATCAAAATAAATTAAAAATGTATTAAAATCCACAAACTACACCGGTTTGCGTTCATATTTATGTATCGTGAAAACAAACAGTGATTGGACACTAAAAAGTCGATTCTATACAGCTTTTAAGATAAGCGGTATCCTGTATCCTTCGATATTAAAATGAATTTTCAACATCGGTCATAATATTGTTCTGAGCAACATAATTTAAGGATATACATTTTATTGTATTTTAACGTTGCATTTTTATTGATAATAATATTTACAGATTTATATGTATCTTATTGTGCTACACACGAAACTGTCGTGGCCCGAGCCCTATCGGAGCTTGCTTCGTTCGCAACGCGGTACGCGAAAATCAAAACAATGGATACTCGTCAACCCGATGCGTACACACTCCACGTATGAGTTATTTGCGAAAACATTTGTTACATCACATCCTATTCATAGATGCACGGACGGGCGTAAAATAGATTCGTATTTGTCAGTGTTCATTCGTAAGCGGGCGAATACACGCGCTTATACATACACAAACACACACACACACGCACGTCAAACCAATTTTTCTGTGTCCAGATTCGTTTACAATTTTCGTTCTTACTCTAAAACTTTATTGGAAGAACCGAAAACAACAGCATTGCAATTAATTTAATATAAAAATATACTTAATATTAACCAAAATAAAAAAAAAACCTTGATAAATGACGAGGCTAGAATTTTCCATTGTTTTCCTTTGAGTAATCTCAAGGCATTGTTCCAAAATGGGGTAGCCAGAGACGGTGCACTTGATGAACCCTCATGTTTTGCAATTATTAGTTGAACCCTAAATAACAAATTTCGAATCTATCTCAAACATTTTTAGTGTATAGCTTAATATGCAGGTCTCACCCTTGTAGAAGATATTAAAATGTTAAAGATATCAATGTATTAAAATGTTATTTCGATTAAAATTTTAAAAACCGCAAAACCAACCTTATTAAACTTGAGCACGCCCAAAGAGCAATTCTAAAGATCCCCACAAAATTCTTCCAAGTGAGTATTACGCTAATGACTAGAGATCGGAAAAATTCATTTTATATTACTTATTATACTATCCATTATATTTATTATTATACTATCCGACAGGATAGTATAATAATCGGGAGACATCCCGACAAACGAAATAAAATTGGTCCTGCTTCGTCCGTATTGACTTCCTTTGACTTTCCTCTGCATTTCTAATCGTTGTTGGGTACTTACACACATACACACAACATGCGCACGCAAGCACGCACGCATTCATGCACGCATAAACTCAACACATGCATATACCGATATTTATGCTTTTTCAGGCACCAGGCTCCACAATAATATATTTTGTGGAATAAGTATGATTACTATTTCACTATTAATATTTGTATTGGTACAAACAACACCATTTTTACAATTACAAAATAATATAATTACAGATTTCACTATGTAATATAAAAGCTATTTCACTTTAATAAATATGTTCACTTTAGAAACTATTATTTTCAGTAGTCTTTTAACTGCAGCACAGTCAAAATTTTCTTCGAGTACTCTTATATAAAATCGGAATCTTATTTTATTTTTTATAATTCTATACTTACAAGTCCGATAACTATTTCTGTGCATTCGAAATATCTAAGACATACTTGCAACAACATACCACATAATCACACCGTCTTACTGAGAAAGAGGCTGCGGTGGAAAGAAGGAGCTACTAGACAGACGACTGGACAAACGCAACAATAAAAACTTCCATACAACTCTTACGAACCTTAATGGTCGAGAGCAAGGGCGCGTCCAACGGGGGCCGACGCGACGCCATCAATTACCAGCCCGTAATGTTAACACAAACAATTATTATGAACTCCTGACCTATTTTAAAATGGATGAATTGAACATGGTTAGATACAGTAGAGGTCCAAGTTTTTAGGGGTATTGCCTCTTGTCTGCGTCGTGACGTCGACGTCTCGACAAATCGTTAAAAACGTGTATCGGATCTGAACGATTCTCATTTTTACCTCACTACCTTAAAATACGAGTATTATTCTGTATTTTCTTTTTGGTTTGCTTATAAGCACTGATAATATGGATTTTTTTACATAAAAAATCGCATATTAGTAATTCAGTAAATAGTGTAAAGAGATAGTATCCTATCACTTTTAACTATTTTTTATCCTTTAATTTTCTTAATTGATTTTAATACAATAAACTTAACATGCACACTGCTTCAGTTCATATTATCATATCCAATATGTTACTAGAGATTTGTAATTTTTTTTTTATTTAACCCCTTCGAATAATACTACAGCGGCGCCGTATATAAAACGAGTAAATCTCGTTATTACTTTATTACTCGTCATTAGAACGTTTTACAATGTACCGTCAATAAAATGCGTCATACAAGATTCATGCATCTTGGACATTCCCCCTTAGTCACAGTGCAACATATTTGTTTTGAACCGCCTAGCAAATACGCGCCACTAATTTATGACCACGAATTGCTTTTAACTTTATATAATCAATAATAATATAAAAAATAGTTACAAAAAAATATTCATTATCCACATAATACAAATCAATATATATATATATATATATATATTGATTTGTATTATATATATATATATCAATAAAAGATGAAAAAGATATCTATGTACCTACATCTTTCGTACCAGCGCTTATTAATTTTTAATCAAATTTACCCATTTCGAATGTAATGCTTAATTTATACCTCTGATCCTTTCGTCAAATATCACCACGCTGTGCCATTAACCCCCTTTTCGAACTTGTTTTATTGTTGACACAAGTCCATTGTTTTATTGACCAGTACAAATTTCGTTTTCACTTTCGCTATCATATCATATTTTATTACTTTTATATTTCATCAATAAATGTGATATTTTTGTAATGAGCCAATAATCCTACTGTAAAAAGAGATATAGGTGTATCGGTAAACGGTCGACTCGGGGCCAACGAATCATCAGTCGCGTCGCCGTGCGGACAGTCAATCGGCTTGTTTCCACTAAGAACAAATCGGATGGATTATAGTTTCTAATTATAGATCAAGACATTTAGATTAGGAAAAAAAAATCTAATTATCATAAAAATTAAAGATTATTTATATTTTTAGAAAATAAATCTTAAAAAAATAGGCATTAAGTCACGTGACAGTAAACACCAATCAGAAAGTGTGACGTCACGGCTCTACAAACATCTGCTGTCGTTGACGTTTTCATTCATACAACAAAGATAGCCTCCTGCCATTTTCATTATAATTTCTCGTTTTTATCCCTTTTTTAACACGTAAATACAGTTATTCTTAGTCGTGTAGTGAAAGACAAACAGATATCATCATGGAATCAGGATTTAGCAAAGCAAATAGCAATAACTTGCCCAGAGTTGACGCCGTTATGCTTGGTACATTTTCGCATCAAATAGAGACTTTTGCTCATCGGAATTCCGCAATGTTAAAGCTTCAATGTAAGTATAATATATTTATTATAAGTTTAGATATAAATATTTATGTTTTATTACCGATTATTGATTTTGTACGTATTGTTATTTGAATACAACTGACATATTCTAAATAAGATAATAAACACTTTGACTTTGATGATTATAAAATAGATAACCTTAAATAGTATATTATTGTTTTAATGTATATTTACATCACATTTACATTACCTACACTATGTTGAGCGGAATACTTACATCGAAATGATCTTCACAAAAGTACATTGTTGAGTTTGTTGAAAAACAATGACTATCATTCCTCCTTGCAAGTGTTAGCCACTTTTTCCGTATTTGTTGATTTCTTGGAACATATATAAATAATTTTTTGGGCGTTTTTATGCTTGTACTTTCACACTGAGGCACTACACAGCACTTGTAATAGTTATAAGACGGCAAATCCATTTTTATTTTAAAACACTTCCAATCTTAGTAAACAAACAGTTTTGTTTGGCGAGCCGTGACGTCATTCAAGACGCCATGACAGTCTTGAGCGTTTTTGACGGAAAATTAAATTGATTTTTTTAAATGCAAAATACTAATTGTAAATATTAGTTTTTCCTTAAAATATATTTTTTTTTGGATAAAATAAGTGTCTAGGTGTATAAATAACTAGTTTTTAAAATTTTGTCAACTAGCCTTGCATTGAAAAATTAGCCTAAATCGATCAGTTTTGTATAGAATTCTCCTGTTTAACATATAACATGTTAGCGATTAAAATGAGAATTAAATGTGTTATTTTCTTTGTTTAATTACTATGTTGCTAATACTAAAAGCGGGACAAAACGCTTACGGCGGACGGCACCAAGAGTGAAAAGGTAGTTTGTAAAAGTAATCCGTAAAATTCGAAAGATAATGTATGGGTAATCTGTCAAATTTTACGGATTACTTTTGAAGTGTTATCGCACGATGCGATCGGCTCTCATTGTTATTCATCACAGTTTCGTTCAATTTAACCAAATAAAGTCATGGCTTTACGAATCGTAACTTCCAGTAGTTACCGACCAACTCGGTCAACCGTTACATATTTTTATAGAATAATGCAAAACAACGACGCCTGGGTTTCGGTTCGCATCGATTTCATTCCAAGTATTATGAACCCCACTTTTTTCTTTATTTGTACAAAGCCTGATGCCCCGGGCTAAGAAAGCATCACAAATAGCAGGATAAAAAGTCTCTTCATAGATTTAAAAGTAAATAAATGGTGATAAAAGTCATAAAATGAGGTTAAAACAAAATCTTTTGACGTGACAACGTCTTAAATTAGGTTGCGGCTGGGAGTCACTTATGAAAAAGTGTAACGCTCGGTAACGTAACGATGAGTCACCGAACGAGAGAGGCCCGCCGAATGCCTTGCGTCTCTCTCCCTCAACTATGATCGGTCTGCCGCGCGCGCAGCACTAGAGAATTAGTGCATAGCTTGCAAATGTATTGCAAGTTATTGTATGTATATTTGTATATAAATACGTATGTATGTGTAAAGGTAAAAATAAAATTTTGTTAATATGAAATTCAGTGCGAGATTCTTTGTATAAATTAATGTTTTAAATATAATTCTTTGTATAAATAAATGTTTTAAATTGTTACTATTATTTCATCCTTCTTCCTACTATACGAATGAATATTCACATTAAAATGATTTTACCATTCAAAGTCGTTGTCACGTAAAACTTTCGCCCGTATACCGACTTTTTTATCCAATTTTTCATCGGCGCTTGTGCGCTTCTAGGACCAGTGATTTAAAACAGCGACAAAAAAACTAAAAACGTTTTGGATCTTAATTTTATAGATATCCTAAAGGAATTCTATAACATCCAATATTCTTTGGACGAAGCCGGCGTGATTTTGGCAGCCATGTTTGCCCTCCGTGTGGGATTACTCTATCTGGAAAACGGCTTATCGCATTCAGATTATAACTAAAGGAAGAAAGACGGAAACCGATATCGAAAACGTGAGCGGAAGCGAAATTGTAACTGCTAGAGAGACCTTGATAGGAATTTAATCGCATGCTTCATCGTTGAAGTTAACGTGGTATTTTCTTAGACGGTGTGTAACACTACCGTGTAAATGAATCAGGAACATTGAATGGGTGAGACACTTTTGAAGATTTCAGTAAAGTAAATGACGGCAACCATATTTTTGTAATTCAGTCATTTAATTATAGCAATTTTAAAAAACGTTAAAAAAATCTTTGATTGAAACCGCGAATAATCATCGAAAGGTCGCAATAGTTATTATTATCTGACAAAAAAAATATCTAAAAAATCAAAGGATAACGTTTTTAGCAAGGACCTATTATGAATTAAGAACGAGCGAAGGTTTTTAAAATTAAATTACGAGCGAAGCAAGTGATTCTAAACTGAAATTCTTAGTGTAACGAGAGATTGAACTATTGTAGACGTAAATAACTTTGCTTTAATGCGAAATACCCAACTTTTAGTTTGACCCACAAGGCATTCCTATATAATATTTATGCGAAAAACCATTTAAATAAAATCATTTGAAGAAGATCATCCTATGAGTCCTATAATATTTTAATAATGTAATAAATAAGATTACAAGAAATTCATTAAGTATCAGAGGTAAAACGTGTAATATGAAAATGAAAGATTATGAAGTTTCCTATTAAAATATCCGGTTCATTTTTTCCCTACAAGCAGCTGGTACAAAAACAAAGTAATTTTTAAGTAATTACACACATATTAATAGCGAATTATGTACTTTTAAATTATTATAACCTTGCAATGAAACTTGCAACTGTGTGCTACTCGCAATTTATTTTTTCTATCGTGAAACGTATTTACTCTTCGCTACAGGTAAGTGATTATCGTTTCGTTGCGAAAAAAGTTTGATGTTATCGAGTTTTCCCGGCTTCAGTTTAAATATTGGCACAGTCGGGCCGAGTCCAATCATGTGACGTTCAGTGTTCACACTATCACAACCTGACTGGCCGTGATATGGAAGGTTTATTAAGCATCCATTATCGTACGTCGTCACCGGACTAAATGACAACGGTCGTTAAGAATCCCAATTAGTCCAACGCGAAGAGATGTCACATTTCAAGCCCTTTGATCGGAAACAAAATTATGTTAGTGGAGAGACGAGAATCTGACGGGATCTGACGCCGCGGTTTAAAGTAGGATGAAACACTATATTTTTTTGGCAATCATAAAGCTCGTACGGCGATCTAGCTAGATCGCGTTTCAAAGGGCAAACAGAAGAGCGCGTGCGGCGCGCCCGCGCAATATTTATAAACGCCGATGCGGGACTCGGAAATGATCGACGACTTATGCCAAAACATCGAATCGGTGATCTAATGTTGTTTTGATTGTTGTGATTTACATTCGCACACATCAGAGAGACACTTCACGGTACGATAAGACTGATGGTTATCTATAGTCAGCACGATTCGTTTGATGATCGCTTGACGATAGCTCGGTTCGCGAGAAGCGATGAAATCTCCTTTAGATTTTAGCATCAACAAAATGTGTACGACCGCCACCGCCTAGAATTTAAGATGATTTGCAAATTCATATATACTTTTTGATTCGGCCGTCTTGGCGAAGTTCTAACAGTTTTGCCATCTTTTATACGACGGGACCCTTTTTAGGATCAATCTCGTTTCGGCAAACCACAAATCTAAACATTTTGTATTTAGGAATTTAAAACATGGAACCGCCGCCGAGTCGTTGTAACATTAATACAGCTGCGATAGACGGACAAGCGAACGTACATATCTGACGTGAGTGCGAAAATAAATGAAATAGTTTAGAAACGGGACCGGCAACGAGTAGCTATGCGTTCGAAAGGCACGCCGTAAATACGGACAATCGTGTAAGGTTCATTTTCAACGCGTGGCCCGCCAATCGGGGACAGTTGACGGCAGTGCACCAGCTGGCAATGTGTACACGAACGTTTGCGACAACGCGCCAGACAAAACGGTGACGAAGGCTGTATTATGAAAACTAAAAGATCAGGAATAAAATATCTGTAAATATGCCATATATTTGACAAAATTTATAGGAAAAGCTATAGTTTTCTTTTTGATATAACATTGAAAAAAGATAGAGATTTAAGTTTTAGTATTGTACTAGTACTAGAGCGGACAATGCGGACAAAGTCACAACCAGTAAACTTAAGGGATTTTGCTGGATCTAGAGTGATAAACCTAAACTTTCAACCAGACAACAATTAGCGACGTGCGAGATCAAAGTTTTAGTGTAGAATTATTGCCAACGTCCTCTCTGTAATCAAATCATTTAAACCTTTCGGATTGAAAATAACAAAATATTGACAATAAATAAATTCTTTTCATTGATATCAATACCTTATACCAAAGCCCTATCAAAAATAATTCCAAAAAACAATAGAAAAAAAAAAAACTAAATTCGCCAACCGATATACCAATGACGTAGCTACGAAACCAATACGTACTCTAAAATAAAACACATTCGTCCTTTTATTACTACCGAGACATTTAAATGGATTTTAAAACTAATATGAAGTATAAATAAATTATTTCACTCGGAGCATTAATGACATAAAAAAAAAAAAAAATCTACTTACATTTTATGCGATCCTACAGTTCTACAACATCAGTAAATAATTCTTATCTCTGTATATCTGAAACGTAAAGACACCTGTATTTATAGATTCGACCACAATTGTCGTACCACCGGTCCACTTTATTGGCCTTTCGTGTGCGGTACTTTAAGGCGTGGTCGAAGATTTGTCATATTAGGATTTATTAATTGGTGATTAATCTCGCATGATCTTTTTTACTTCGAATCGAGGAGTTATACTTTAAAAGTTCTCCACGCTGCACCGATTCCGGTCAGG
>BGZK01003259.1:0-28843 GCA_005406025.1 Eumeta japonica
TTCCTAAAAGTAAAAGAAATAACATGTCTTATCGATAAAGAGCTCTTGAGAAATACTCAAAGAATACAAAAATATTGGCAAAAATAGTTTGTAGAATAAAACAATATGCAAATGAGATCAATCAAACTGTTGAAATAAAAAAATAAAAACAATCTGTTAAGAAATAAACAAAAGGAAACTAAACAAAAACCGTTTGCAAATTGAAAACAGGATTGAAGAAACAAACAAAACATGACTTCCAGTAGCAGCAGCAGTAGCAGTAGTACAAACTCGCCAAATGTATCACCTCGTCAAATAAAGCGTCAAATCGAACGAGCAGTTCCCTTGCAACAACAAAACATCTGGGTAAAAAAAGAGAGACTATACCTCTAGAACATGGTTATGAAGACAATTGGACTTGAGTCGAAGACATCGATCAAAGGAAGTGGTATTAAGTGGCCCAACGATCGTACATTTTCATCCCAATTGGAGCAAAGGTACAGCTGGGGTTCAGGGCAATCGATGCTTTAAATAATGGCCGCTTTTATTGGGAACTTCTGTGTTCTCAAAGAGCTTTTGGCACGAGTATAATGTTTGGCATTGGAACACGTAAGGCTCGTTTGCATGTTAACCCTTTCGAAATATGTTGGGTGAGAATGAGCACGGTTGGGGTTTATCCCACAAGGTGTGTGTTGTGGCACAAAGGTGTGGCATTATTGTATACACAGATCGTTTTAAAGAAAATCAAGCCACCATCGTGGGTATATTGTTTGATGGATTTGAGGGCACCTTGACCTTACAAGGATGGTAAAATGTTTGGGAGTGGCATTTCGAGGTTTTAGATAAGGTAATTTTCATAAAAATTTTATCTAGAGATTTCAATTTGTTAAATATTTCATAATATAGATAAAGGAGCCCTTATACCCCATAGTTTGTTCAACAGCTGCAAAATCCGAAATGACTTTGAACAGTACGCGCAGAATTCGGTCGTTTACAAGATCGTTGTCGTGAGAGGTAATGAAACATATAAAATCTCGCCAAGATTTGCTTAAATTAAAGCTACCTTCAATAATAACGAATTACTTAAGCGAAGCATCTAATGATAATATTCCATTACGGCAAGTTGACAATTATGATATGCTTTATGAATTTTAAAATTTATAAAAGTCGCGAACACAAAAAAAAAGGAAAGTTTTTTTTCACATTTTTCGATATATTCCAAAAAATTTATTTAATAAAAGAAAAGCTCCTTTATAACAGCTTAAAACAGCTACTTAAAATTTAGCATTTAATAAAAAAAATTTTTAGCATCCTTTTTTAACAACCTTTAAAAAATATACATATTTTAAAAAATATCATTTGAAAATATACTTTTTAAGAAAGTACCTTTTATAAAAATTTCTTTTAAAAAAGTGCCTTTTGTAAAAGTTTCTTTTAAATAAAAGCCTTTAAAAAACTTACCTATTAAAAAGTAACAAAAAAAATGCCGTTTAAAAAGAATTTTCTCTTGAAAAAATATCTTTCTTAAAAAAGTAGCCATTAAAGCAAAAGTATTGGAAAAGTACTATTCAAAAGAGTATTTATTTAATTACTTTTTAAAGCTAACTTCTCAAAAAGTACTTTTTAAAACTCGACGTAAAAGACATTTCACTCTTATTCTGGGTTTATAAAACTATTGAATAAAATATCTGCTGACTTCATCAATTGTAACGGGTCTAGGATAAAGAGCCATTTGCAATATTAGACAAGTGTTGTCAACGACAGTATAAAAAGAGTAGTGGTTTCATGTCAACTAGATGTGAAAACGACTCTTGGAATATGAAGAAAACTTTCTTTTTTAATTTAAAATAATGAAGCTTATACGTACATAAATACATATATAGTCTAATATTACTAAGAAAATGCTTTAATTGAATGTAAAATTTTGTTCATAGATAAACAAAAAAGAAAAAAACTAGTGTAGATATTTTATCAAATTAATGAGTTCTAGAAACCCGGTAGAGCAGTGCCATTAAAAACACATAAATTTGATTAAAACAGAATTAAATTAGAAATATCATATTTCAAAAAAAAATTGAAAAAACTTTATATATGTACTATAAAGAAATTTACATAAAAAATTTATCTAAAATACATTTTAAAATAATATATTTATTTTGTGAACATGGCAATTAAACAAAGAAGCATTCATATCTAAATACATATGTATGTGTCTAGATAAATTTCTATATTAAAAAATTAACACGAAATTAAAAATTTTGTAAATACGGATATTTATATGTTTACCATAAAAATATTTAACAATTCGATAAGGGTTGTTGTAATAATAAGGATATTCTGCATTTGGTATACTCTATTTCCAATAGAGGTCTAATTACTGCATTCGATATCGAGCATTTACATTAAACATTTTCACTTGATGTGATGGCACTCGATAGATCATAGTATATTGAAAATAATTTTGATTAACCATGCCATAGCTTAATATTAGAATCGGAAATATAAAACCATATGTCGTTACATGACTAAATTTTTCAGGAAAATTATTCGTGGCGAATTTATTTTACAATTTGTCGTACGTGATAGTTAACATGCTTGACAGAAATCGAAAATTATTCGATTCGATAGTACACACGATATGAAAAGCTGTGACTTAAAACTTAGGCTTGTTATTCTGTAATTCAATCAACCGATTGCGTGTTAAAATTTGTGGCAGGATTTTTCTAGTCGTATCTGTTTATTAAGCTCTTATTTGAAAAATATTGTTTAAAAAATTTTATGAATAAGTTCTTTAATGCGTTACAGTAAAAAGTAAATATTCCATAAACTTAAGCTCTAGTCATTTTGAAACTTATTATATAGCCCAATGTGTTTATATTTTTATATGTAATTAACTACTGTTTAAAATAAACAAAAAATAATAATAATAGGCCATTTTAGTGCAATATTGTGATATAATTTGTATTATATGCTTTTTATTTTACTTTTAAGTTGAAAATAAAAGAATTATGTTCAAAAATTATTTATTCGATATTCAGAAATTTTATTGATATTTATTATTTTAGGTCAAGATCTTTTAGCTGGTTTTTGCTTAGTCTAACAACTAGGCAACCTAAAATAATAAATATAAAAGAATGTTTTTCTTTTTCATACAAAACAAAAAATAAACATTCTATTTCATTGTTCTCTTTACTATTTGAGTATGTTCGTTCTGTTCCCATACATACATATACATTCAATACAAAAATAAATTTCAAAATTTTGTTGTTATCTCAAATGTTTTTATGCGAACGAACATGTTCGAAATAGTGAAAGAGGCAGTTAATGTATGTGCATAAATTAACTAAGTAAACCTTTTTAATTTTAAGAATTGCCGTTGATATCCTGAGCTTAAAATAAAAAAAAAAGTTATTTTTTGTCACAAAATAACATAAGACGAGTGATTCTTGAAGAAACAGGATTAAAAATCTTGAATTTGTTTTAAAATGGCATCTGTATTAACATCATAAATTACTGATATGGAAGTATAGTAATACTTATTTCAGTAATTTTAGCAATTAAATTTTCGAAACTAGTCAAAAGAAAAAAAATGAATGTATACCAACTACTTACTTACTCATATAACTTTTGTGTATGTAAATCTTTAAAAGAAAAAATTTTTTTCAAATAAAATATGTAAATTAAACGTAATTATGTTTTGTGCATCATTGTAGTCTAAAGGTACGGTCACACAAGCATTTTTTGGTTAAAGTGTGTGACCATCACTTTCTTGTTTACCACAAAGTTTTTGTAAAACCAAATACACTCATTTCATACCAAATGAGTAAATGATTTCAAATTTTAATGCATACTAAAAACAATGATATATACATATATATTTTTATTCTTGAATAATTTTAGAATTTTATAGAAGAACAAGAACAAATGTTAAAAAGAGTTATTGATTTGAGCAAACATTGACAACCGCAATTATTTCATGTTATGTTGGCAAATGAATCTGAAATTATGCCTCGTTACATAGAAATTTTTTGAATTGATGTTAGAGTTAAATTTTAATGTATATTATATCACGTCAACACTAAAATTTAGTTTTATACTTGATACATTTTTGTCTTTTCACAAATCCAAATGTTTACCTCTTTCAGCACAACATACTTTTTAACTTTTATCGCAAATTGGCGTGTATTATGTGCTGTTTCCAGATGACAAACAAGTGACTTGTTTAGGAATTTTATAAGAAAAGCACTGAATTTTGAGGATTTCTATGCAACTCTTTCAGACAAGTCGCTTGTTTGCATTGTGGAAACCACATTAATTTTTTAATATCATAAAATATTACGAAAGCGAAACCACGTCACAGAAAGCACAAGTTAAACTTCAAGTCAATGTATGTTCGTAAGTTAAGGCTTTATTTTTATTTTTTGTCACTGCCCATTGGTTTTCAATTGGCATTGACTACATATTATATGTAAAAAATACATACTCAATTTGAACAATACAATTAATTCTAATATAATCTCAACTAAAAACTATATTTGAGGTAATTAGAGCTTATGGTAAAAAGGATATAGTAAATTATATTAAATTATAGATTGTTGATGCTACAAATTGAGCGTGAGGTTACTTCTGTTGTTTATAAATAATGCTTCTTAATTAATTTGAATATTTCACACACTGAGTTTTTCCAAAAGATACGAAACGGTTATATGTATGTACATGAGCCATGACTATGAACATTATCATTGATATAAAAATAGAAGTGACTTGAGGTCAATTTGTAGAAACAAAAACTAAATAATAAAGGTGGAGGAACAGCATCATGAATAAATTATAATATAAATGAATACGCATTCACAAAATGTGAAAATAACATGTAAGTAAAAGCTATCATCCAAACTTAGACACCTACAATCTGTCAGCCAAGTGATTTATGTTTTGTAAATGGTCACCATAATCTGTAGCCTCACTTCCTACAAATGTTTCATAATTATTAAGAATTTCCAAATACGACAAGCGATCATCATGATCCCCGTCTGTTGATACAAACAAATGATCAACTTCATCAGTGGCTATCATTTCGTTGCTGGGAACAATCCAGCCAAGAACTTCATTACCCGACAAAACGCCATCACTGTTAAGATCATAATCCTTATCAAAACGTTCCTTTTCAGCAATCAACCATTCTTTATCATGATTTTCGGCGGCTTCTGCCAACAAATTTTTTAAAATCTATTTTACCATCACGATTTGTATCTTTATCGCATAGTTTGTCTCTAAGACAACCGGTAACATTTGTGGATTTTCTTCGGGATTTTGAAATAAAACAAATTCTTTCAGAACTAAGCATGCTATCATTGTTAAAGTCGGCTGCCTGAAACATTTCCTTATCGTCTCGTATCATTTTTTGCTCTTCATCATAGCTATCAAAATCAATAACTTCTTTCTTAAAGTTTTCATCTCCATAGCGTAAACATCAAGCAGATATTCTTTCCAGGTGACTTGATCATCATTGTCTTGATCCATTTCTTTCAAAACGATCTGCTGTTCTTCTTCAGCAAGTTTTCTAAACGAAATTTTATAGAAAAAATTGTTTTTCGATTTGGTTTTGATCTTGACATTATCACTTTAGTTTTAGTAAAATTTATAATAATGAACTTTTTATTTGATGAATTTCTTTGAAAAGCAAAGGGTAAGTATTGGATTTCTTTAATTTCTTTTTTAAGCACATAAAAAATATATATGTATATACATAACTCAATATGACCAATTATTCAAAATGATTTATTCGCTATTAAGCGATTTTATTTGAAATATATTATTTTGTCAAAAGACCTAGTTTTGCCTTAGTCTTTCAATATGTCTATTCCGCTGACATTTCGTTGATGCTACTCAGCTGTCGAGCTGAAGGGTCTTTGACCCAAAATAATAAATGATCAATGATTTATTACTATAGTGGCATCTATTGTTTTAATTTGACAACACTACATATCATGCATTTGTTCCTCTTTCTTTAAAATATGTACATATGTATATGTACACATAAAAAATTTTTAAATCGGGCTCTAATGAAGAAAGTTACAGGTAATGCCAAAGAAAATGGTAATTAAAAGCCACAATTAATAAGATATGGTCAGACATACATATGACACTCTCCAGACACCCTGGGATAGTTATTTGGATGGGGAAATGAGAGGTAGTAGGTTAACTTGTTCTACAAAAATGTTCGGTAGGAAACAATAATGGGTTTGGTAATACATTTGATTACTTGGAAGGCGCTGTGAAGCTAATTACAACAAAATTTATGAAGTGTAAAATTTCTTTTGTATGGAGCCCCTCTTAGGCGTGGATGGAATGGGTTAATTATGTTTTGAATGGATGTTGACAAAAAAAATTAATAAGGATCAGTCTTGCATTTCATTTTATACTCGTTTTCGGTAATTGAGAGTTTTACATCTCAACCCACTGGTTAATTGATTTACCATAAAAAAACTTTTACTAGTTTCAGTTATTTTCATTTCATTGTTAATTTAACCACGCTGCTATTTACTATGATAAAGCATATGTATGTATATACATTTACAGTTAGACATACATATAGAGATGCAATTAAAAATATTGTTAAGGTCATTTTGGTCATATGATTTTCGTTAATTCTTAAACACAATCCTCATTATTATTTAGAATTTCCAAGCTATTTTGGAAAAGTTCAAATACAATGGTTGCAATAAAATCAGAGATGTATGTATGTAACGTTGGTAATCACATATTGACATGGTGCCATTGAGCAGATTGTTTCAATAAAAAAATAAAACTTAGTATCCATCAATAATCAAACTCGTAAAGGGAGTTGTCTCCGTTCTAATACTCTACAAAATATGTAAGTATATATTAACGGAAGTTATTCTAAAGCAAGAGTACCTGTCTTTAAATTAATAAAAATGAATTTCGAAGCGTAGTAATGTTATATAAGCAATAACCCGTCATGTTTTAAATTATTAAAACTGCAGGCTTGCAAAATAAGCAATGGATGAAATAAAAGAGCGTTAATAAAACACAATTACAACAACTCACTTAAAGACCTAATATCCATGCCTTGAGCTCATGGCGATCGATGTATTGATCTTGATTTAAATCCATCATACGAATTAAAATTGCCAAACGTTTTTGATTCCTCGGGCGACAAACTATCGAATTCTTGTGCTTTTTTCACATTACCTGCAAATACATACATATAGGTATATAAAAAAAAATAAAGTTTGTTTAACGATTAAAATTTATTTCATCCTTTAAAATACGCAATTCACTTTGTGCTAAGTAAGATTTGATTTAAAATTATATCTTACTTTATAAAAGATGAATTACTTACCAATAATGGCTTCATGATCGAACTCGACATTATGATCACCATTTTCATGATGATGAGCATCTCTGGCCTGATAAATGCCATCCTTGACACGTTCTTTGCTGGTGTGCTTTTCATGTTTATGTGGAGTTATACCAGCATATGCCGGCATTGTGCAAGCCACCAATAGAAAAAAGCCACAGATTATTAAACTTAATAAAAATTTTGTCATTTTGGCACCAAACTGTTAAATAAGGAACGCGAAATTATTTTTCTTTTAACGTAAATAAGTTGAATACTTTTTGCAGCGTTCGGAGCAATGTGTTTATTTTGAGTCAAATTTTCTGTGAATACTTTGGTAAATGTGTTTCTTCATACAGCTTTTAATTGTTCTGTTTCAAGATGTTGTTTATTTTATACAAATGTGTCGTCAATGATGAATGGTTGATTGGTGTAGTGGTGATTAAATTGCGAATTTTTCTAATTCATATATATTTTTTGTTGTTTTTATATTCACTATTTGTGATATAGTTTTGAACATGTAACATGTGTTGAGCTGTACCTCTTTAAATCAACTAAAACGAATAAAGGAAAATACGTATGTAGGTATATTTTAAATTAAAAGAGATGTGCTTTTTCAAGTGTGTATATTGGGATGCTGAGTAAATTTATTCTTTTCCATGGCATTGCCATTTCTATTACTGTTAAAGATATTTGTGAATTGAATGTTAGATATTCTAGCCCATTTGAGTTCTAAAGGAAATATTATCAACAATTTGGTATATGTATTAATGCCCGAATTTATGAATTTAACGTACATGGCATATTGTTGATTTTAGACAGAAACGATATAAGTATGTAAACCTGCTTCAGAAAATGTTATAAAATCAAAAATTTGTACATATGCATACGTATGTAATAAATATTTATAAACAAATACGGGTCAGGATGTTTCTACCTGAAGCCATTTATAAAAAAAATACGGGAATAAACATTTTTTTTAGTTATTTCATTATAATTATAAATATGTATTATCAAAGATTTATTCATTACACATCGCAACAAAATCAAGTTTTAATTGCAGCTGCTCTTATTATCTCGAGGTCGCTGATTATAAATCTAATCTTTTTCATTATCTCTTGTCAAACTCAAAATCTTATTTTCAAAATCATTTTATTGCATATCGAGGTTACAGAACTAATTTTTAATAACCACAAAAATTTCGTTGACATCACTGTCTTCCATAACTGAAAAATCCATTGTCTGTTTTATGTTATTTGTGCCGGTTCTACGTAATCAACTAGAGTACTATTTTCAGTCCAAACAGCGAGCTTGTTATGAACTGAGTATTTTAATTTCACGTTAATAGATACTAATAATTAATTAAATAATAGCTATTAATGAAAAGTAATAAATATTGTATGTTTGTCAGTAAAAAATAATTTTATATACAACATACAATTAATTTCACGAATCACCATGAAAGAAACTCAAAAAATCTCCTTATTTAAGATTAATAAAGTTTCTTTGCTTTCTTTTTTTTTTAAATTTGACAATAAAATTACAATATTATTTTTAAAATAATTTTATGTCTCCTAAAAAACTTTCTATCCATATTTAAAATAAATTCAATAAAAATTTTAATTTTATAAATTCAATTAAATAATTTATTATTTAGTTAATCTTTCTTAAAAATTTATTTTCTTTTAAATTTGTTTTTACTTAGGTTAGATAATATATTTTGGGTATAATGATTTTGAGAGATGGATATAATTAATAAATAAATTTTAATTCTATAACAATACGGCCGAACGTTTTCATTCGTTCGTTTAATTACCATCAAGACATACACCAAATTTCGCAAATTATTATTGCTTTTGAATGTGGTTACGCGAACGAACAAAACGTTCGGCATCGTGAAATTTGTTTATTCAATTCATTACGATACTTTAGAAGCCTACAAGGCCAAATTAGCCATTACATACTTATTTAAATCGCATCCACGTTATTTTCATATGTTAAAAGCCGCAGCAAAATTACACTTACGGAGCAATAAAATATTTCGCAAAATTAAATTGGTTTTCATAATGAATGAAAAATTGAATCTTCATTAAGCGTATTGATGAAAGTTTCTCTTCGGCAAGTTTGTCAACTACCCGCTTGACCAACAATTCGCTTTTGAGCGAACATTCGCTAAAGCGAACAATTTTCGAAACAAAAATCTTCGCTATGCTTTCGATAATTAAAATAAATGAACATTCGCATTTGCGAGCTTCAAGCGAAGAAATATTGAATGTTGTTTCGAATTAAATCATGAGCAATAATAAGCAACATTTAGTAATGCCGCCAGTTATTCGTTTTCGATATTGCTAAAGTTTGCTCTTGATATTTTTCTAAACATTCTAGATTGAAAGATTTGCTGCTACAACGAAGCGACGTTTGTATCACTAGCAATAGTCGTTTTCTAATGATTTGTCTTAGAAAGATTTGCCTAACTATTTAAATTATTATTATTTTCGAATACCATGGCCAAGCGGCTGAGTACTTAGTATGTATGTATGTATGTATGTAAGCATACATACATATGTATATGCACTCCATATTTAAAAACATGAAAATACATATGGACACTCATTCAAATGTGCGATGAATTTAGGACGCATCACAATTTAGACTGTATTGTTCAAATATGTGGTATGGATATTTAATTTATATAAATTTACATTCGATATGGTGGCCTCCGCCATATGGTAACATACATACATACATACAAGCCCATTAAATGCTCTTACGTACATAGATACATATGCATTTGCTTTTATATAATTTCGCAAGAGTATTTTCTAAATATAGTATTTCATTTTACTCACAGATTAAACAAGTTTTAGTTTATATAACTTTAGCAGAAATTATTAAATTTTTATTACAGTTTTAACATTTTATCTTGTTATACATTGTAACTGCGTCCCTGCATCAATTTTATTTTCTAATATGTATCGATAACTTATCGAATGCAAGAAAAATAGATTTAATGTAAAGTTAAGGAGTCACTACTTGAATGCAAACCTTTTATACAGTACAAAATTTGACAGTCAATGTCAGTTTTCTACGTATTCCAAAACAATTGAAAACATTAAGATATTCCAATTCAATCACTACAAAAAATATTTTTCATTTAGTTCATTCCGTATAGTGATAAAATTTTTCCTAAATTACAGTGAAATACTAAATTCAAATACACATTTTTTATGAAAATATTAAAGTAATGAAATAATTATATAAAAACACTATTAAATTAAACGTGTTTAAAGTGAAGTACATTTGGATGTAGAATCTGATTTAAATAATAAAGACATTCAGGGTGTTATCTTTCTACCATTTTAGGGAGTAACTAATTGAAAAGGCCAATTATGTATTTGCATTAAACGAATAAATGCCAATTTTGTAATTCCCATTTCACATATATCAAATCGTGTCTGTCGTCAGCGTTCTCAGTTATCAGGGCAAATACCCGAAAAAATCTTTTTGTGAGATTGGTGATTTATACAAATCAAACAGGGAATTTTGGAAAAATTTCATTTTTTGAAGATTGCATATTTTTTAAAATTATTATTACCTGTTGTAGGTTTTCTTTCACTTGATTAACCATTTCCAAAATTCAATTTTCAATTACTGATACTTATTTAAGTGCAAACCACAGAATAAGTATATATATATATGTATGTATGTGTATAAAGCAGAGTATGACACAATAGATACTATGATTTGTGTTTGGGCATTTTGTCTCATAAACGTTTGCTTAGTAAAGAAGTTGTATGTCAAAGAATAATAAGCCAGAAATTAAACCATTAAACACACTTGTTTCACAATTTTATCAATTTACCCCAAAGTTATGCATATGGATATGTATGTATATGCATATGTAAGTAAAAATGAGAACATTTTTCGAATAGCAAACTATTACATGTGTGTGTACGTATTTTTATCGATGGATTTTTGCCATCTGATATGCAAAGTTATACAAGTTTAGTTGTGACGGTTATTATCACTTAAATATACTTTACAAATTAAATTTGCAAAATAATTGTGCATAATATAGGCGGAGTAACAAAGACCAAATGCCCAAGGTGATATTAACAGAATATTTCTAGATTTGAGGTAGCATTAGAGGTGAGCTTTAGGGTATTGTCTTAAAGCCACAGTAATTTTTTAATTACTTATTGGTCTTAACAAATTACTCCATATGTTATATTATTCCTGCAATTTTAATAATTTCAATTGATTTTGTACGCTTTCATGTTTATATAAAATCTTATATCTAAAATATCCATAAATTCTTGGTTACTCATGAAGAAAGTAATATACCCAATTGCTAATAAATTTTGTTTGTGACAAAAACAATGTAAAATAACTAAAAATTAAATAACAATTTCAATTATCTAATAATGTTATTTAACTTAGTATACCTCACGCTCAAACAGTAATAATGATAAATCTTAAGCGATATTTTGAAATATTTTAGCGTCTTTCATGGATGTTATACATATTTGCTAATTAGCTCATTTCCCGTATTCTATAAAAGTACTCGTCACGGTCACGTTGCATTTGTAAATCATTTAGTAAGATTAGTTTTAGCTTAATGATAATTTTTAACTTTTAGTCTGCTCAAATTGAAATTCAGTCACATTCAAACATATCAGAAATTAAAAAAATTTTGGATTGAGTTGAAAATTATTCCTTAACCACTTAAAGCAAAAGTAGCAATTATATTTAAGACTAATTTTTTCGGACTTAGCTCAACCATGTTTATATCTTACACATAAATAGATTAAACTAAATGTTCTCTTCTTCATGTGTATACATATATTTTGCTTTTAGCTTAAGTTTAACCAACTTATTTGGACATTTAAATTCTATTTATAACTCTTTGCTTTATTAAGCAAACAAAAAACTCAGTGTAACTCACCATTAAATAAGTTTTTGGTCACATTTGAACAGTTTTTCCCTAACTTTGCCGTTAATAATATATATATATATATTTAAATTAATAATGTATTTTCTTAGATTTTAGGTTTTCGTATTGTTGCATCCTCCCTACAGCGATTAAGTTAAATAAGATAATGTATGTGTATGTAAACAATGCATAAAGAATTTGCCGAATCTGAACCACTAGAAGCCAAGCAACCAGTATAAGAGAACGTATTTCATAGATTGAAAAGAGGCTGCAATTTAGGCAGCTACCAAAAGTGTAATATAAAATCAAAAGTTTGTTTAACAAAAATACACCAAATAACTATAAAAAAAATATTCAAATCAGAAAAATTAAGAAAACTTCTTTAGCAAATTATTAAAAAAAAAAAGAAACGGAAAAACTTTTTATATTATTTTCTCTTCTCTCTTCTCTAACGTATAAGAGTTTGCAGAGTTTCTGGATTCTTTCAATTTGAAATGGAATCTGATCAACAATACTGATAATACAGCAACTACAGCTCTTAATACGGCAAATAATCAAAGTGTTGCACCACCAACAAGCTAATGTTGTTACCATTCCTGCACCCATTGTGAATAACGAAGGTACATACGCTTACATAACAGTTAAAGGTTCTTTACATGATTATTCCTGTTCTGTTTTGGCTTAAACGATACCGAAATACAGGCACTATCAAAACGTTTCGGTTCCAGTGTAATAAAGCCTGTTGTAAATGGTGTAATGGTCTTAACTTCACCAGTTTTTATGCTTAACACTTTGGCAGAATTGAGTTATAAAGTTGTGTGCAGTTGTGGCGAAGCGGAAATCTGCTGGACTATGCAACGTGAGATTTAAAATACTTGAAGATTAACGTTACTAGAAAAAAAATCACGTTTTCTAAATTCGCATTTTATGTACTACATTAAAACAATAATTGTTTCCCAGTGTTTTCGTGTTTCTTTTTTAATAAGATTTAACAAAATTAGTAACAAACATATATACAATAAAAGGTAAAAAATAATACATGCAAAATATGGATCGTCATAAGGCAGATTGTTGTAAATGTCACAAGTATGTTCAGCCAACACAGCAGACATTAAGCGATTTAGATTTTGATCGCGGCATTTGGAATGCAGGTAAGCTTTTGATACTCATACAAATGTATGTATAATTTTTTTTAACATACTTTTTTGCGTTATATCTGAAGGGTTTACATAAAAAATATAACAATTGAACTTTTCGCATAAATAGCGTTAAAATTGGAAGAGATTAATAAAAATTCAATATAGATCGAAAGTAAATCGAAGCTTTTCGGTTAAGTATTATCACAGCAAAACAGCACATGTTACTTAAACCCAGAGATCAAAGTTATAAGCTACTGATGATTATCGTAGCGGATATGAAACAGCCGGTTGTATCCTAGCTGTAACTAATAAAGTTTACGTTCATTGTTTCTTTGAAAATGTTAGTCATCACAAAAATCTCTGAATTTAGGAAATTGAAAAAGCAAACTTGATAAAATAAAATACATGTCGCAAAATCATAAATAGTCATATCTCAAAATTCAAGGACGTTCACAGGAGAGCAAAATTAATTTTAGAAACACAATTGTAATTTTATAGTGAAATTGTGTTCCCATAACAAAAACATTAACTTTAAAGGAAGTTCACTTAATTTTTGTTTGTGTGCTTTTAAGAAAATAAAGAGATATTTTGGGTTGTAACTTTCATTGCAATTTTCAGTGAGTTGTGTGTTGTCTATCAAATTATTTATTACTAACAAACTTACAATATTTATTAATTTTTTCACAAATAGCGTTATAAAACGAAATTTCGTGTTTGCAACATTAAACTTAAAACTTATATTACAACGGACATTTGAAGGAAAAATTAGTGAAATCAATGGAGCAGTTCTTTGATTTTATGCAAGTCAAATAATGTGGGCGGAACAAAATTTTATTTCCGTGAAAATTTAAGTTGGACCATGACGATTATTAAAATAAAAAGCCAACTTTTAGATAAAGAAGTGCGTAGGCACTGCAAATTGATCATTCGATGAAAACCTAAGTGGATTATTATAAATATTTAAAAGAAAAATTAATCAAATCGTAAACCTAGAACCCTAAGATGAACCATGAGAGCCATTAAAAAGAAAAAATTATAAAATCGGTCCATCCGTTCTCAACTGATGCAATTACCAATGAACAACATTAAAGTTTTATTTATATAAATACATATATGTATATTTTTATTTTTAGTGATTTACAATGAGATTGATCGCGTAAAAGCTTTATTGCGAAAGGTAAAACGATGGACCACGATAACTGTGATTACACGGCTTTGCAGTACGCTGCACGGAATGGAAATGTTGACATTTGTAAATTACTTTTGAGTGAAGGAAAAGCCGACATCGACGCTGTAACTAAAGGTGGTGCAACTGCTCTTCATCGTGCTGCTATGATGGGTAAGATTTTATGCTCACTTAATAACCTTCTGAATTGTTCAATGTATTGTTAGTGCGTGTATTAACAGACGTGTGCATATTTTTACATTTTACATCAAATCAATTTTTGCCTTTTGTAAATTTTTATCAAATCATGCGATATTAATCAGAAAATATAATCTTTACGATCCAAAAGCTGATTTGATTTGAATACATAAAATTCAGAAGAATTATTTGTAACTTTAAATTTAAAATTGATACAAATTGGTAGATTCATTTTTGCAATTTTTTTATCCTCGAAATTTGTTTTGCATATTTAACACAAATATTTTGTTTTACCTGCATACAGAAACTTTGAAGCACTTAGTTTTCGAAAGTGATTTTTGCTTGCTTAATTGAAGAATGCTTTCATTCTTTCATTCCAACAGTTTTTGTATACAGTATATCACTTAACATCAATGGGCTTAAAATTTATTTTTATGTAAAGGATACGGATTTTTATGAAAATATATATTTCCTCTTATGATATTATTGTTCGACGCGAGAATGTTCAATAAGCCGCAAGTCGTAGCTAATATACTAATATAAATATTGCGACGAAAACCTCTGACGTTAGTTCCTGCTTGTTTTTCATTTTATTTACATAATTAATTATGCTTATAAACAAATTTTTTAAATAAATATACATACATATGTAAATGATTAAAAGGCAAAGTTAAGACTTTAAAATTTTTTTTATTAAACGTTTTAGACATTTAACTATGCCTATATATCACAAGTATTGCTCACAATAAAAGTTTTAAGTTGTCGCCATTTATTATATACAAATTTTAAGGCAAATTGCTCTCTTAGAAACAATTGTGCGTTTCTTTTTTCGTTCGGAAATGTTGGTTTAACTGCTGCTGACGAATGTGATATTCAGAAATTTGAAAGCAATGTCAGAGCACTAGTTCATGAATTGCGTTTTTATAACCACAAACAATAGATTGTTCTTAAAACCTTTCCATATACTGACTAGAAAACCACAAGAAAATATTATTAAAATATTAATTATTTTTGCTGCTGAGCTATTGTTGATTTAGTAATTTATTTATTTCATAAATTTGCTAATATCTTATGGAAAGTTGCTGGTAAACTATATTTTAGCTATCTATTAATATTGATAATTTGCCCAATCACAATTGTATATTCTGGGTCAAATACAGATGTTATGATAACTTATGCGATTAACTAAGATTCTTTTGATAGTGGCGAGTACGAAAACGTGCTAATATGGCACTTAATAAGATGTGATAAATTGTGTTTTACATATAAAAAGCCATTTGAATATGTGGGAATACTGTGACAATTTTAATAATAAAGAGACATGTAAAAATTACTAATGACTCTTACTTCGGCATAATTTGTGCTTCCTGTGCTTGCCTATTGCATGCATTAAACACAACTTGCATAAGAATGACAATAACGATATTTTAAAACATATACCGGATTCGTTGCATTTTATATTTTTGCAATCTTTATATATGCAACTCATTTCCATTTCATTTGTTTATTTATTTATTTATCAAACAAAAATGTGAAGGAAACTTTTTGTTTATTCAAGTTTTTAAACCAAAAAGAAAACTGGGATTTTTATATACAAATACGGTAGCACATTTTTCATAAAACCTCTTTCTTGTCAAATGGTGATATGTCAGAAAAAATGAGAATGTGGTTCCACTTTCTATTCTTCTACCATGAGTAAAACTAAAACGGTGATTTAAAACTATACTGTCATATCTGTGCATTTGTTTTTGTTTCTTCTATTAATTTGTTATTTAATGTATCGTATATGTACACTATAACTTTTCAGAGTGTATGTATAAGTTTTTTTTTTACTGTACCCTGTTGCAAAAGTTCGTTTATTTTACGATATTCGATAAAAATTTAGACATTCCTTGTATAAAAAAAGTGTCATACGTTTGGGTCTTATGCATATTTATATTATTTCTAATTTTTAAGGTCATCTGAGGTAGTAAAACTATTAATTGATTCAAATGCAAATGTTGAATTAAAAGATGAAGATGGCCAAACAGCTTTCGTTCTGCGGCTCGTGGTCATTTAGATGTTAGCAAATTGTTACTAATGAAACAGCCAAATCTAAAACAAGTTCCAGATAACAAAGATAAAATACCATTTGAATATTTGGCAAAAATGCAAACGATGATTTCAAAATACTGCTTAAACCCTAGAGAAACTTAAGGACTGGACATGGTAAAAGCTCTTCACAGTTAAAAAAAAACAATATTCAATAATAAATTAATAAAAAAAAATGTATGGTACACATGAAAGTTCGAATAATTGAAAAAATATTTTGATATAAAATACGTTATAAAAACATGTTAGCGTTCTAGGTAACTAAGTTGATTAAGTGCATTTGAAAACAAAACAAAAAGAATATTGTTTTTTATTGCTTATAAGTATGTAAATGCTACAATATGAAATAACAAACTATAAAATCTCCACCAATATAAAATAAAGTCAAGATACTATTAAGTTACAAACTATCTTATTTCTTGTAAGTTATTGTTTTGTTTTCTTTATTTAGTTGGTCTGCATTTTAATAACATTTAGAGGTTACTTTCAAAAAGTTTTTTTTTTGAGAAACTAGTAGAGGATTTGCTCTAAACTACATTTTAACAAGAAAATATGGGTTTGTAAAATATTGTTTTATTACAATATAACCATTGTGTATTTGTATGTTTCAAATATTTTCTAAAAATGTTTATGTTAAATTTCTTTAAATATCTTAATAAATATGTATACAGTTATTTATTTTTTTCTTGTTAATTTTATTTTGCTTATAGTAATACAGGAAGCCTATAAGGCCAAGGCGTATTACATATAAATAGATTTATTTTTCTTTTCATAACTGTTTTGATTCTTTATATTTTTTTTTCTTAATTTCACAACCAAATAAATATATTTCAATACGAAACATAATAATAAAATCAAGGCAAATTGATACTAGTTAAAGTTAGTAGCGCTGCTGACTGTGAGACGCCAAGAAATTAAAACCCGAAAATAATTTAAAATTTTGTGATATAAATTAAAATGTGTGCTCAATTGATATAAAATAGGCGTATTATAAAAAACCATACAAACAATATAAAAATACGCAAATATATACAGCAGAGAAAAGGTATGGATATGGAATCTGCAGTTTTGTATGCCTTTACATATTTTTAAGGACGAATTCGGCGGAGTTTACCTGGTAGCAATTTGCCCTGCGTATCAAAAGAAAAATCAAATCAAAAATATAAATTAAATATACCTTATAAAACAATTTGACTAAGAACTAACAAATCATACAAATATCGCTGGCTAACATACAAAGTCTATAAGTCCACATTTTAAAAACTTTAAATAAAGGCATGTTGGTTTTAAAATCAATTTAGTTCTTTTCTTGTGATAAATTAAACTTATGCAAAAAAAAGTAACAATAAAAAATTAAATACTACAATCTATTCATATCAAATCTTTTTCTTACAATCAATGTAATTTTACTCAATCAACACAATTTCTAAAAGAACAAAAAATTTGGGTTTAGATCATTTGAATGTTAATCCAACTACATATACGACAAAATTTAAGAATTTTGCAAAATATATTAAAAAAATATATATTATGTTTATGTTAATAACTATTTTGAGTTACATACATACATACATATATTTAGTAATTATTGTATTTTTATAGAAATTTCAATTAGGTTCCTTTTTTTGTGAGCGAAAAACATAAGGGCAAGAGATTCGATTCAATTTCTGGTATAAAACGGCATCACAGTTTCACAATCATAAAAATCTATTAAAAATTCTTGCAATATCTTAGGTATTTCTAATTGTTCTATCATTTTTTGTATTGTTGATTTCTCATTCGTTGCCTGATAAATATATTTAAATTCTACGGTGGAATCACAAAATGTTTGCATTAAATGCTTTCGTAATTTAATACGTGTTAATGACTTCAGTTCTAGGGGTTGATTTGTTAGTGATTGAATATATTCTTCGAAATCTTGGCTCTGTTTTGAAAATTTGCTCATGACATTTGTCGACGTTTTTTGTTGGGGAAACTTCAAACCATTCAAACTGTAAATGAAAAACCAAAAATAATAATAAAAACATGTTAATATACATAGATACAAACAAGAGATCAAAAATGACAGTTATTTTTAATTGCTTCGTATGAACGCTGTCTGAAAAATATTAAACTGTGATCTAAACACATATACTTGCTATTTCTTAGGTTCTTTTTAGAAACGGTTCACTGTTATAAGTTTTGTTTTCTATACAAAATAAAGCGATTTGTGGAACATAACGACATATAAGTTAACAACAGTTAACTTAAAAATAAATAAATGTTAAACAAAACGTCTGATTTTAGGTTAAAAGATCTAACACAAATAAAAATAAAATATTCAATTTTACTCACTTAACAATTTTGTAAATTCTTTGCTTCCAGGAGCTGTTAATGATCTTAAATGATTCGGTACATGATCATAACAAACTTGTTGTAGCAAATCTATACCTTCTTTAACCAGAAACTCTGCAATATCGAGTTTATTCAACAAAATCGCGCGCGATAATGGTGTTTGACAAAAAGGTGTATAACAGCATAAGTTCGAATTCGCGATCATATTGTTAGACTTCTTATTCCAAACGGAGCATTCGCTATAAGCATATAATATTCTTAATAAACGTTTAATATCATTTAAGTTGTCTACATATTGTACGGCCAACAGAACATAACAGTCCATTTCCAGTTGCAAAGATGTCGCATCCAATTCTAGCATGTATTCCAGCATTTCAATTTTTTTATAGATTATAGCAAATTGTATGGGTGTTAAGCCGTCAGAATTACGAACTTTTAGACCATTCTTGTGGTCATCATAGCGCAATAAAAGTTTAAGCATGTCTCCCATGTTAAAAATCACACATTGATGCAAAGGTAATGGGAAGTGATATGTCTTGCCCCACGTTCCAATAAACGAGATGCAATAACTATGCTATTGTGCTCTACAGCAGATAATAGAGCTGTTTTACCATCTTTATCTTGAAAATTAATTTTGGCGCCCTATTTATTAACTCAAGAGCAGTTTCAATTTGATCGTAAATTATAGCATACATTAGCGGAGTCTTGTCGTTTTCATCAGTGTCATTTAAATTGACTTTATTCGTTTGCAACAGTATTTGACTAACTGTTGCGTTACGATATTTGAGAGCAGAGTTAAATGGCGTTTCGCCTGTGTTAAATGTTTTGGCATTAGATTGGCTCCATATTTGAGCAAAAAGCAAGGTTATTTCGCAATTATCAGCACCTATGTGTAATGGTGTATATCCCACCCCAGTCGTTACATCCACTTTAGCTCCATGTTCCAAAGGATACGAGCACATTCAGCATCACCTCTAAATGCGGCATAATGTAGAGGAGACATTGTCATATGATCAACTGTGTGAGGATCTTGATGTAAAATTTTATTGCAATTGCTACGATCATAGCAATAGTTTTCGAAATTGCTGACTATATCACCAGTTCGCTCAAATGTTTTTGCGTAATAATAATAGAGCGAAGTAAACTCCTCAATAGTGTCATCGTTGCTAGAGGAATTATTGATTTGATCTGCATCACAGTAAACTCGTCTTCCACTCTAAGCAATCCATGCCATCTGAGTAGTATCAGCCTCAATTTCGTTTTTTGTATCTGTAATACATGTGAAAAATTATATAAAAAGTTATGTACATACTTTCGATTTAACGCTTTCCAATTGACAAAATTGACAAAATCAATCATTCATTATAATTGTAAAACACAATTTTTAAACATTTGCTTAAAATTTGATATATACAAGCTAAGTCATTGCATTAAGTTTTGTTAAATAAAATTGTCCAAATTACAAAACTTCTTCAAGAAAATAAGCGTAAAAGCAATATTTTATAATTGTATTGCTTACGTTATTTTATCAATAAAGCTTTGCAATCATTAACATCAAGTTTATTATATTAAATTAATTAAGTATACTGAAAATTAAAAAAATCATGTTAATTTTTTTTTCAATATGCAGAACTGCTGTTAATTCGGACTTATTTTTATTTAATTAAAATAAATGGCTAGTGAGCCGGATTCTGTTCCAGAACTGCTGTATTACATACATTTGCATTTAATTAATAATTAATATACAGAAAAGCAAATGTGCAAAATATTTAAGAATATTCAGGTATTATTGCCTTGTAATACAATGTATTTTGACCCAAAGGAACTGTGTTACAGAATATATAAATATATATACAGATTTCTAAATATATACATATATATGTAACTACATATTTAACATTAACAACTTGTAGTTACATATGGATATATCACATTGTATATACTCATGTTTATATATTTAATCAAAAGAAAAATATTTGGAACAGAATTGTTTAAATCATTGATTTTTTAATGTAATTGACCTACAAAATATACACATACGTAACATAAATTTCATGTTATTTGTGTATAATACCTTGACGAAATATTTCCAGATCCGGTTCTTCACATGATTGTATAAGCAATTGTAATATTTCTGACTCTCCCAAAAGCGCTGCAGAGCCGACAGCTGTTCGGCCACAAGAGTATGATACAGTTGTGGCTTTAGCACCTTGCATAAGACAGGACAATGTATCCTCATAATTACCATTATGAACAGCAACTAAAAGACGTTCGTTGACATCAGAACAACCGAAACCAGAGTGCATAGCTGCTGAATTTGCCCGTTTACATAATATTTATTCTACGTGATTGACTTTTTAATACTGTTACTGATTAAGTATTAGTTATTTATGAATTATAAAAAGCTTAAAATATTTTATTAGGCAAACTTAAAAATAACAACTTAACACGCTAAGAAAATTATGCGAGTTCTCTTGGTTTTATTGGAAATCAGTCAGCAGTGCGCATATGTTATACATACTCTGTAATTTACTCCCTGCTGAACCATAAAAACATTTTCAATCAATGTTCTTGTATTTAACTTCTCCATTTAATCGGAGCTAAACTCAGTTTACTAATTACAACCTTGCATTTGTTTACATTATGTGGTATTTTAAAAATTGATGAATGCAACCGACGATTGAAAAAAAATTAAAACCAATCAAATATGCTTTGAAAACGTTCAAATGTTAAGACAGAATTATCTTAAATTAAAAATGTTCGTACTTTTAGGAAAACGATTTATCTTCCAATTGCGCCCATGTATCTTCATTCATTTAATACACAGATATTAAATGATTATTCATGTAATACATTTAATTTATGGTAAATATTTAAATGCTCTTAAAATTTACTTAAAATGTCAAAAATTACCAACAATATTTTGATTACCGTGCTCTGACTTCCTAGACGTTAGTTATAACCAAGGCGAATTTAGTACAGGTAATCGCATTAAAAAATACTCATCGGGTGAATTGACAAAATGACTAAAAACAAAAGAACAACATCAAAGCATAAGCAACGATTAAGCGAAGGATAAACAACGATTAATCAAAACATAATCAACGCTTATTGTTTTTGCGCACAATTATGTTTTTGTATTTTTCTTTATTTTGACATTTGGCCAGTAAAATCTAACGGTATACTCGCGGTCACCTGTAGTAAATTCATGGTTATAATCTATAACATTTACTCATATTTAACGTGAAACTTGGCTTTACCTAAAATTTGAATTGACAGCACTTTGTTCGATACATATAGATACATATCTAATAAATTTCATTTTACTTGTCATTATTTTCTCTTTATACGTCAAAAATCTAAAATACTGAAGAAGTGATAATAAAATTATATGCAATGTATGGTTTGCGATATTTAAAATTCACCAAAAGAATTGTACTCATTGATTTGGTGGAATTTCATGAAAATAGATGTTACCTTTCGTGGACTGCCAAATAAAGTGCACGCTAATACGCCTGATTTTTGGTTCGATACATATAGATACATATCTAATAAATTTCATCCCTAATTACTTGTCATTATTTTCTCTTTTATACGGTCAAAATGGCAAATCATGGAAATCGTGCTCGTCATACTGAAGAAGTAGATAATAAAATTAACTATGTACAATGTGATGGTTTGGTAAGATATTTAAAAAAAATTCACCGAAGAATAAGTGTACTATCATTGATTTGTGGAATTTCATTGAAAAAGTAGATGTGCCTTTCGTGGACATGCCAAAAAAGTACACTAGCATTCGCCTGAGGTGCCAGATAGTTTGGTCAAAAGGTGTAAATGACGAGTATTGAATGTGTTTTTGTTTAGTGATCAGACATTGCAATATCAAAATATTTTGGAAATCATATTAATTATTGGTTTTGTTTAATATGATATTAAAATTTTGATAAACATTTTTTTGAATTGGCGTAAAGAATACTAATTGTAAGAATATACAATATAATATACATATTGTACATATACAAGCATTACAGTCATTATTAGCCATAGCTGGTAAACATTTTCATATATTATATACATTTATATTTTTTTTATTCTTCCAGGCCGTTATGAAAATGGTGAAACATTGCCATGAAGAATCTAGTAATATGGATTTGGCTCAAGAGACTTTATTGGTTTGGTATCAATAAATGCTTGGAAAACCAATTGTTTTCCATTTCCTAAAACTGATGACGAAACAATGGACGAGGAAATCAACTAACTTCCATGTGCCGTTTGCGCCGTGTGAACGTTGACCACTTTCATGTTGGTTGATCAAAGTCCAATGTAGGCAACTTTTTATCAATGGCCTTATTGGAGTCTCAATATCACTACCAGACAAGTATAGAGGAGTCTGTCGTTGTCATATGATACACACAAAAATCTGGCCGCGGATTCTTATATGTTTAAAGCGTACCGCCTAACACCACAAGCCATTCAAATGTACAAAGATGGTGATTTCACACCTGAAGCTCAGAATTTGAAAGTGGGTTATGAAAGTCTATTTGTTGAGATTCCGATTATTATCAAAAATTCGCCATTGACAAATATAATGATGTCTGAATTGTGTGAAATGATGCCAGAAGAACAAGGTCACAATTTTCTTGATCTGGGTACTGCTTCTGTATTAGAAAATCACATGCGCTGTTTAATCGAACGGGTTGATGAGCTTTATCAGGAATCTACACTATATAATAAATATCAGCATGTTATATTTAAACAAGAAACCGTAAGATGAGGAACTCTTAATAGTTTGAAAATAATGCAATATTTGAATTTTTCTCTCTAGGAAAAGCATCGTGCATTGGCCAAACAAGCTGCTGAAAATGCTTTACGAGTTGCCAAAGGAGAATCTCCTATTCCAGAGGAAGAAGTTCTTAAGCAGTTCCGGCCTTTCCCGGTTCCTCCCAGATTAAATGCTACAATTTCGTCGGGACAAATCAACACTTATTCACAGCACATTTCACAATTTTGCTCTCAACCGTTAGCTAAACTTTTTATTACACAAACTTTGCAAAACGCTAAAGAAGCCAAGGACACTAAGTAATTTAAAGCTGAAAACTTGAATGATTTTTTTAACTTAAAACAAAGGTTAGAAAAGGCAAGAAACAGTGTCTTGGGGCCTAAAATTCAAAAAGAAAAATAAAATAGCTAAACATTTTATTGTTTTCTACTGAAATTGGGTTTGAAATCAATGGTATCACTTTTTGTTAGTACACAATCAGTATAGTCTTGTAAGTACAGGACCGTCACAATTTTGAAACTAGCATGGCATTCCTCTTTACATAATATCACAGAACAATATCTTAAATCAGTGATTAGTATGTAAAACTAATTAGTTACGCTGTCAAATCAAAGGCAAATGACAACCAGGTTCAAAACATCTGAACTAAATTGTGTTGAAAGGGCACCTTGTAATGAATTCCATGGGCAGTAAAATAACGAATCTTGTTTGAATCAAAGCACGCGTAGGTGGAAATGTCCTTATTAAGATCAGGGCGAATTCACCTTTATTGAATACAGTAAACATTTAATTTGTAGGGGAAAATCGGCTGGCGAAGAACCATATTCCTAAATTTTGTCAAGGCGAATTATTATTGAATTCGCTTGGAAGCATATTTAACTTAATAACTTGGTTTCACTGGCTAAAACGCTTTCGCTGGCGAATTCGTGGTTTCGACAAGTGCTTTGTATACATCAGCGGCAGTAATTAATAATTATTATCATTTTACTTTTGTTTTTTTGTAATAAACATTTAAAAATATATGACTATGTCTGACGAAGAATTTGGTATTTGCCCATTTAATAGCAGTCACCATATTTTCTCTTTCGTATGCCTGCATATTGTGAAGTGCCACAAAAATTATAGTGGGCCAACAATGAACAGTGTATGTATAATGCCACTATGCAGAAAGGAACAATGCAGCATCACTTACAGTTGCAGAGATTGTTATCGTTTTAATCAACCGAAGTATGTAGAAATTGCCTCAAAATCTGTAAGATCGCTTGAACATTAATGACGGAACGCGTTTTACCTGCTTACACCTATTTTTCTAGTTTTTACTTCAAAAATCTATTTTGAAATAATATAAATCAATATACATACATTTATAAACTCTGAAATTTTAATATAATCACACATGATACACCTATATATATGTATTATAATTAATTTAATTTTTAAAGTTTATTTAAAGTAAATTCAAGGATTAAAAAGAATAAAGAGCATTACTGCTGTAGGTGTAATTCATTTAAAATGTTTTCTTTTAAATTCATAATATAATCATAAAATTGTGCTCTATTTAAAATATTGATTTATTATTTAAAGTTAACAAATATTTACACAGTTTATAAATAAAAAAAAATTAAATTAATTTATTTTAAAATTACTTTAGATTATATCTTATAGAATTACTACATACTAAATATGTTTTAATAACAATTGACTACCATTTCCATCTCTAGATCTGTATCTTCCTCCGAGTTCAAAATTTACGTGTCTCTGCAGTGTTATGATTTGAGTTGGCCTCATTTATACTCGTCAATGGTCTAACCTTTCCCAAGTTAACTACTGGACTTTGGGAATACAGATATATGGCAAATGATACAACGACAATTGCCATAGCTGTATTTATGTAGATTGGTATAGAAAAGAAAAAGTAACACAGAACGGCTGTAAACATTAATTCCAAGGCACTGGCAAATGTCTTTAATATTGAATTCATATATTTTAAAAAGGAACTTGTAACGATTCCAATAAGTGCATTATTAATAATTATTATTATGACTTTAAAACGGAATATCGCTACCAAGCTATCCGATGTAAATGCTTCAAAGAGATCTCCCTTAAATAATAATATTGCAATGTTGCAGACAATTGAATCTAGGTACATGAATACGTTCTGTACAAATATATTCACCTCAGAGCCCTTATCTTTAAGCAAATATTCATTATATACTCCAGCCAAACAGGAAAAAATTGTTTGTGCTAAGATTAGTACGGCCGATAGGCTAAAATCAAAGCCATTTAAGTTTTTTCCGGTAATTTCTCCAGCATTTTGATCACTTTTCTTTATTTCATTTGGAGATGGATTTTCCGTAAATAATTTCACAGAATTTTCATTATATGTTGTGCTATACAATTCATTAAAATTCAATTGTTTTATCATACACCCCGCAGTTAGCAGCACCAATGATATCCACTGTAGTTTTGAAAGATATTTCTTAAAAATCACCTTAAAAAAATTAAAGTTTTCTTTTATTTGTGTTGATGATTAAAAGCTAAAACCATAATAGAAATGGAAGCATGGGACGAAGACAATCAGAGTATCAATTATAAACGTAATGCTCTATAATGCCTAGTAATATATATGAACAAAAAATTATTGTGTTTTGCAAAATAAAAACGCGCAAATAGTTTTTCTGTTTTTGCTGTTCAAAGTTAATGACATATGTACATCATATAGAAAGCATTCAATTTAAAAGGATCTTTTTGTTTAAATGTTATAAGAACTTCCATATAGGTACATAAATAGATTTAATAATACCTAGTAGTAGTATAACTATTTATGTAATAGAATAAATGCACCTGAAAAAGAGACCAGTTATAACTACTCATATTGTAGAAGCAAATAGTAAGTTGTTGGATCAAAAGTTGATAAATTTACAAATGCTAAATTGTTATATAAGCAATATAAAAAGCTGGAACAAAATATAACATCATCACGTTATAGTCTCTTCGAACATCTTTAACCAATGAAATTAAATTATTTCTGAAAAAACACATGATTCGTGATAATAAAAACAAAGTTTGCTTTGATAAAAATAAGATAAAAACATTTGCCAAGTTTAATGTAAACATAAACAGGTATGTATGTATGTACGTACTCCTTACAATATAAAGAAGCGGAAATGAACAGTTTTAGGACTTCTGTGAGCAAAACTACTGTGACTGTATTATAACTATATGAGTTGTTCGTTTCTTGCGAAGCAGTAACAAATATTCCTGCAAGATAAGAAAGTATTTGATTAGCAGCATGTAAATTAAGCAATATTTTTCTTTACCTTTCCTACAAATAAAACCATATAAGTATAAATATGAAAAATGTTAGCTTAGTAGGAAAAAGTTCACGCCAATTTACACCATTCTGTAGCTTGATGTAAGTTATTATTATAATTGAAGTTTTAAGTCCACTTCAAAATTTGTTTTTCGCTAAAGCATTTACCAATAATTATTTCAAGGCATACATAGTCATAAATGCAATAATAATATGCTGTTTATTATTGTGAACTTACTTGAATCTAGTGTATTAAAATTGGGTTCATTATTTTTTATCGCTTCTTGAAAATCTTGCCATGTGTTGCTGACGTACGTGTCTAGGAGAGCGTTGTGAAAACAGTTCACATTTGCTTACTATTCTTAAAGAATATTCAAAATTTATTTTTATTAAAATAAAAATAAATAATCACTCAAATAATAACAAATGGATTTTAAATATGTACTGTATTTAAAAACTAGTTTCCTCAAATAATTGAATTTATTAAAACAGCTGTGAGTTTAGTGATGCCAGAAGCTTACAAGCTGAATAAACAAACGTTAAAAAATAGTATGAAAAGCGCACACATCATTATTTATCGGAATTTCAATATTGTTTACTAGCCAGTAGGGATGTGATTTGTAATCTTTAATGTTGCGCAAGTGGAAGTGAAAATGAGCCAAGTTGACTGAAAAAAGAAAACCATCATATATAGACGTGAATTTTGATAAATTTGGTATATATTATAGATTATTTGCACGAAGAAAATTTTAAAGCTTTCAAAAGCAGGCAGGCATTTAAAGAAACCATAATTTTGAAAATAGAATTTAATTAAAACGCAATTCTGCTTAATAATTGAAATTTAGGTAAAACTAATTACAGACAGCACAATTCTTTAAATGCTAAGTGACAGCCTGCCTGCCCAAATGCAAGAAGAATCGATTATAATTCTATAGTCAAACTTATGCATATAAAAGGCTGTAATATATCACAACCCAGCTCACCTGCCTTTGTTGGGCTGCCAATTTCTAAGAACGAGATTTATGTTAATTTTTTTGTTAATTTCTACTTGAAGGTTGTGAAGCACACATAGAACTAAATTTGAAAAGTCAGTATTTTTTCATTGTGAAATTGTTTATTTTATACATATGTATATTTTGTATTTATAACTAAACCAATTGTTTTTTATAGTTACTTTGTTAAGCGGTGTATAAAAATTCCAGATTTTCATCAAAATGTTTAAAATTAAATGACAATACACAAAGCCTTTGTATTTTTGGAATTTTGAAACTGTCTTTAGTTTCTTTAATATAACTTAGCAGCTTTAAAATAAAAATAAAAAAATAAAAAGTTAACATTTTGTAAATAGTTCACCAGAGTCTGAAAACAAATTACATTTGTTGCATAGTATTTTTTTAGTTAGTATCTGCAGGTTTTCTACATTGTTTTAAAGAAATTAATGAATTTTTATAACACCAGATTCCATTAGCTTCATTATTTTATCAGCTATCGCAGGGTTTTGCAAATGCCTAAAAAGAAAAACAGGAATTACAATAAATTCTTTCGACA
>BGZK01003260.1:0-28836 GCA_005406025.1 Eumeta japonica
GAAAGAAAAATGAAGAGTAGAAAAGAAATGGAAAAGAGGAAGAAGATATGAAACTAAAGGGTGGGGTAAGTTAAAACCGCAACAGAACTCCTGGGCACAGTAGGCTGATATCAGGCATCTAATGCTTCTCACAAAGGGAATAGTTTAGGCAAGTCGCTGTAGGCCTTTTCATGCAGAAATACCACACGAAGGTCCCTCAGCGCTTGGCAAGTTTTAAGAAGGTGCAGTCTTTTCGTTTTGGCAGCTTCTACGGAAGTTGTTGTAACCTCAATCGTCTGCAGTTATTGGTAATGACCGATATAACGGTCTTCAAGTCTGATCTGGAAAGGTTTAGTAATACCCTCGTTCCTTCCGAATCCAGACGAGGCCATTAATTTCTCCACTTGAAATATGTGGGCTGTACCTATTCTAAAAATACGTTTATAGCCTGCTGAAAGGATAGTCCACAGAAGAGCGTGTTGCGTGATAGCATAAGTAATAAAATTAACAGCTTTGCAGCGAAGAGATTTCTATGCACAAGTGTTTAGTAAAGTTTTTTGAATGATTTTTTAATCACAACGTTATAAATAAGAATTCCGTACATTTTGTTGTTGCAGTGATGCAAAATGTAGTACTTTAATTAGATCTACTACATCATAATTAAATTGTGAAGTCCATAAGTACATATGAAAAATATTTATGTTTTGGTATATACATACACTAAATCATTTTATTAAAAGCAATTATTCAGTTATGACGGCAGAATTGGAAAATAAAACGAGCACTGAGTCTTGCAATAACATTAAGCCAAAATTTGCAATTGTAGAGAATAGAACTCTAAATTTGCTCAGTTTCCAAAATCATTCGATTTAACTCTCTCAGAGCTGAACAGTGTAACTTTAGCCATTAATTTATTTTAAAATATTTTTAAAGTAGTATTTTTTGTGGAAACAACCTTTTTTTGGAAATATTTTGTGTCTGCAAATTTTGCACAAAATAGTTGATGATTTTTATGCTCTCATTTTGTTTGCATTTACATTGAATGAGTTTTTAATTTATTTACTTTCAGTCTAAGAATGGCAAATGCGTGCGAATATTTTTAACTGTAATACTTGCCTGTCAGACAATATTACCGCCGGGTTAAACCAAACACGATAAATTAAATAGAAACGATTTAACTTGTAAAATAACTTATTGTTCAGTGGGTAAGTTTATATTTGTTTGTTAATAATTTTAAAATAACATTATAATTATATTATTACTATTGTTTTTTGTGTTGTAAAATTTTAGTTAATCCTGGTGGCTGGGCACCCGCTTCAGCTTTACGCGCTATTTATAAGCGTGAATATCCAAAGTTCCTGAAACGCTTTACCGGTTACGTGATAGATCAGTGCAAAGACAAACCCATTATGTTCTGATATTTGCCATTATATTTATTATAACTGTTATAGCAATTTACTATTTTTTTTATATATAACAATTGTTTTATATACTTTTTTTGTTTGTTAAAAACTGTTAGATAGATACTGTGTAATTGTGTTGTGTGAATAACATGGATTTATTCTTAATTATAATTAAGTGGAATAAAATTTAATTTTATTCCAACTTCTTTTTTGTAAAATTAATTTGATCCTAATGGCCACTCAGTTTCTACTCTAAATCTAAAATCAAAAATTATTTGTAAATTTGTTTGTATAACCAACTAATTTTATAATTTACATTTGTTGTATTTAAGGTTCATAACATTTATGGTCTCTGCATAAATCTCTATTAAAAAAGATTTAATTTAACGATGTAAATTAAAAAAAAAATTACCCGGATTTATTGAACAAATTGAATTACAGATTTATTAATTAAAAATGTAAAATATAAATTATTTCTTTTGGATCTTTATACATGTAAACTTACCCTTTATTCCTAAACGATTGATAAAGTTATTTAAAGTATTTTGTAAAACAAATTTTTTATATAAAATTCCTTTAATACGTCGACATTAACTTTAACAATCGTTTATGCATAAGAAGGTTAATATGATTAAACATTTTAATTTTTTTTTTTATAAAATTACTTTTTTTTAGTGTAAGTTTTTTTTCACAAAATGGATCTGCTTTTTTTTATTTTAAAAAGCCCATCAGTATATTTACATGCATATACATATGTATGCACACAAACAAACTTATACAAATAAAAGCTTCTTATATTTATTATACATACATAAATACTTACGTTCATTTTTTAATCTGCAAAATATTAAAGAATCCAAAGTGATTTGGCGGAAGAAATACATATTGGCCTCAATTGCGTAATTGAATTTTGTTAGCACTACTTCTTTATTGCTAGAGTCTGGACTATTTTAGAAAAGTTTTAAGTGAAAATTAGACCCAAAAGTTCATGAAATTATTATTACCAATATATTTGTTTTTAATTTACAATTCAAACTTTATATTAAAATAATAACTCTTTTAATGTGAAAGTAAAATTTTTCCAGTTACCGTTTGGATAAAATATATTTAAGTATGAAAGATGTTAATAATCACTATGAGTTGCTTATGCTCTGAGCACAAATGATTACGATAAAGTAAAAAGATATATTTAGTATTTGGTTTATTCGACTCTTCTTTTATTAATTTAATAATAGTTTAGATTGAAGCTGTAAATCCTGCTTATATTGAAATTGTTTTTGCCAATATTTTGATCTCCTTTGGATGACGTCTTCAGGTCAATAGGTAATATTTTCAAAATTCGGTTTAAACATTTTGAAAATTTTAGCAAAATACAGATGCTCAAGCGCTGAAATGCTGTATGTGCTAACGGACTGCAGCGAGTAACTTTTCTTCATATATGAAACTCGAGCAAGCTAAATATTTGTTCTCTTACTCAGCGCTGCAAGCAGTGAAGAGTAGACATTTGTTGTTTGATAAATAGTAACATGCAAATAATCGAAGTCTTAATATGTTCAAGAAGAAAAATAAAATTAATACAAAAAATATATAAACAACTAAAAAATAAGTACCTTAAAACTATGCTCAATTCATACACTATTGTAAGTATTTCTGTATGTAAATGCAAAAGGATCAGAATTTTTATTTGAAAAATTATACTGGGGGTTATTTCCCAACATGAACATCTTATGCATCATATGGCAACATTAAAATTTTTTCCTATATTTAAAATACGAGGTAAGCGTTCACGAGTAGCTGAGATACGGCTGGCATCAAAACGTCCAAAATGTTAATTATAGTCAGCAGAATTCTCTATGCAATGCAAAACCTGAAGTCGATATCTTGAAAATTAAGCCAGTTATGATTAAAAATGTAATCAGTTCTATCAGTATGTGGTCGCAATGAGGCAGCAGCACAACTGGTTACCTTTTTCGACATAACTTGTTTATTTTTCAAGATATCGCCTTGATTTCTTCCCTACAAGAACAATGACGGTCATTTGACCGGTCAAATGACCAACATTAATGACGAAATTTCAATCATCGCGTAGAACAAAGTTTCTATCATTTTATTAAGGCCGATGTGAGAAAATACCGAAACTTTTGTGTACATGTGATTTTGCGTTCTTTCTAACTCATACAGTTTGGCGTCCAAAGAATATATAGCCGAACTGTTCACTCCAGGCAGTGATGACAAAAATGTATCACTACTGACTGAAGTTTACTTGTTAGTGCTGATACAAAACTACTCACAGGTGACGACAGTAAAGGCTGATAAAATATTGGTCATTGCTGACTGCAAAATAAAACACAAAAGTATTTGATTTCAATATTAAAATGCTTACATATATTTATATATATAAGTATATATATATATAATATATATATATATATGAAAATAAAAGAATCCAAAATAGTATAGCATCCCGTTCGAATCATGAATTCGGCATTTGTTCAAATTTCCTTTTTTATATAAGGAATTAAATGTGCCAAAAGAAGACTTCTATATAACCAAATATAAAAACTTCATATCATAAAACCTATACTTATCTTTTCACAATTGGTATTTAATGCTTTAATAATTTTCTTTAAGTTCTTATTTTATTTTATATTATTCTTCACACTTCGTCAACTAATGTTTATGGACGCCAAAAATAATTTCCGGGAATTACAAAATTTAAACGTCAACATATTTGAAAATGCAACCTTCGTCAACAATGATGGAAATTTCATCAAGAATGACTGTCATATGGTCTATCAAGTTATAAATGTATTAGTAAATAGTTTTGTATGTATTAGTTTCGGTCATTCATTTCTGTAGGTTTTGCCTTCAATAAGAAAAATTTATAAGCTTTAATTTAAAATTATGTTTTTGAATACGTAAAAATTTTTTTCGTCAAAAAAAAAATTACAAAAAATTTTTTCTTGTTAGAATTTTTGGATGTTTTACCAAGACTGGAACCACCTAATTTCCTGTTGTCTCTATTTTCGGCCAGATTCATGCATACAATCAAATCACAATGAATTGAAATAATAAAAAGAAATTTAATGCTGAAGTTTAAGTGTTATTTTATTCTGTGCTTTTAAAGTTTTTCTTTGCAATAAACCTGCTGGTTGCATTTGCTTTTTAAAGTAATTTTGTGTTGATTATCAACATTTATTTTTATTGTTTGTAATCCTTTTATTTATACATTTATTAATTTTGTTTTTGTTTTCAAAAAAAATTTTTTCTTTATATAATTTATTTAATATTTTAACTATAATTTTTAATTTCCTTTAGTTTGCTTTTTTATTTTATTTGTTAGCATGTAGAAATTATTATAATTACGATACCATTTCATACAATAAGTTTTATGTCTTGTGAGTTGGTGAGGGTGTTTTTTCACAATTTTTGTTAAATGTTGAATTTTATACAAATTTTGTATTAATTTTGAAAAAAAATTAAAAGTTTCTCATTATCATACCGTGTCTCTAAATTTGTATTTTTGTTTTTTTGCATAGATACTGATGTTTTAACACTTTTTGTATCCTTTAACACATAATTTTTATAAACTTCTATACTTTTTCCTTTTCTGATACCCCTTCAACTGTAAACTATTATTTTTATTTATTTATTTGCAATCATTTTAAATTTTTATTTGTTATTGTAATAATTTATTAAATTTGTATCTTTTGGCTGACAAGTCATGTTTTATTCGTTTTACATATAATTTTCCTTAAAATACATACAAATATACAGATGTATGTGTGCATGTATGCATCTTATGCAATAATTTTTATCATTTGAATATTTCTCTTTCACTTTGTACATATTTACAAATTGTTTATTTTATTGTTATTTGGTTGAGAATGCTGAAGGATATTGTCTAGGTTTTTGGTTTCATATTTTGTATTTAAATAGTTGTGGTTATTTGCATGTCTGTACGGGTACTCATGTGTGTAAATAAAATTCGTTTTTTATGAAAAATCTCCTCCGAAAACTTGAAATGAAAAATGGCCCCAGGCATTTTCTATATCAAAATTTTCGGCCATTTTTCTTATATGTTCGTTCGTGAAACGTATAAAAAAATTAAACACTCAATATAAAAAAATTGGTTATTTTATTTTGCTGTCGCAAGTGAAAACAGAATTCGGCATATTACTTCGAACATGATCGTGCGTGGGCCAAAACAAATTTCGAAATTTTATTGTTGCCTCAAATATATTTATGCGAACGAATGAACATATTCGGAAATAGTGAAAGAGGCCAAGGGATGAAAATTCAAAAATAAATAAGCAAGCGAAGCCAGAATGTGGTAACTTGAATAGTTTGAGAAGGGAAAAGGAAGGTGAAACGAAGATAGGAAAGTCAGTAGGGATGGATGGATTGTGGAAATATAATTTTTAATTCATTAGGGTGTCCATGAATTTATTATCATGTTAATTCAACTAATTGAATGAATGAATGTCAGAATTTCTTAATTCCTCAACAATTAATTAAAATTTTTGTGGGGAAAATTAGTTTGTAATTCATGAAGAATTAATTGAAATTTAATTTAATTCATTATGGATACATTAACGGGTTAAGGATAAGCTGCAGACTTATTAGCTAAATCTACATCGCTAAAAATTTATAAATTCCGCTTCACGGTTTTAGTGGCAAATACAATTCTATGATCTCTATTTGGATATTGAATTCGTCGTAATTTTAGCTTTTATTTCATTGCTAAAATTTTTTGTATTCTTTAATTACGAAAATTCACCAAAATACCTAAATTTTAGCAATTTAAGCAACGAAATATAAAGCTAAAATTATGACAAACTCAATTTCAAGATACTGCCAAGTTAAGAAGCTTGGGTTACACAGGATTGTATTCGTCGTTAAAAATCGCTTAACAGAATTTATAAATTTTAACGATAGAGATTTAATTTAAGGACTTTACAGAATAGGCCGGCTGTTCTTTGACAAATATTTGGTAGAAATTTGCTTAATAAGCCTGGTATACATTTTAGTTCAACTTATATTTTGATAAAATGAATTTATTTAAAAATCACAATTCTTTTAAATGAAGGATTTTGCGCACTCTGGTCAGGTTTGCTATTTTATAACGAATTTAAATTAATGAAAAGTGGAGACAATTTTATTTTTTATATTTAACTGCATTATTTAGGTTTAACAATTGTATTTGGTAACTCAATATTTATTTCATTTAGTTTGGCTATCATTACGCTCTACATGTGGTACATTAAGAAGTACGTTGACTGGTTATGGTTTTGGTTTTGTTCAATGATTTTTTTTTTATTAGCGAGATTCTTTTTCTTTTTACATTTGACACAAACTTGAGTTTATTTCTTGTTGTAATTTATTGTTATTAGTATTTATGTTAAATATGCTAAATAGTTTAATTATAATACTTTAACTTAGTAACTATTAAATGCATTCATTTTGCACAATTTACTTGCATTAATTTAATTAAATTTACAACTTTTTTTTTTTGAAAATTAAAATATTTAATTTTAGCTAATAAATAACTAGCAAAAATTTATTTTAAAAAGACTAACAAATAAAAGATTATTTATTTTACATAATTTATATAAAAAGAATAGACATGAATAATTTTAAGACATTAGTAGCTTTCAAGGACTAGATGATGTAGTCATATCTTGAGTTATTTACTAAGTTTGTTTCTTTTGCCAATTCGTTTAAATATTTTCTAATTGTGTTTGGCTATTTGATATAAATTTTATTTATTCCCGTTTCACACTAAGCAAGTTTTCTTTCTGATATTTTAATTTTTCTATAAGAATAACAGTGACAGAAGTTTATCTCTTATTCATCCCTATAGCAAATGAATGCTGCTATAAATAAATATTTTTTATTTGATTAAATTCAGTTTTTTGCTTTCAACTTTTTCTTCAACTCACTGTTTAACTGTTTAATTGAAGCCATCAATAGTTTTAAATAAGATAGGAATATCAAATAATTCAAATATGATTTTATTCGCTATTAAGTAATTTTATTTGAATTTATTATTTTAGTCAAAAGATCAGCTACAGCGAAATGTCGGCGGCATATAGACGTGCTGAAAGACTAAGGCAAAACAACTAAAGGGTCTTTGACCCAACATAATAAGATGGGAATATTACATTTGAAGTATTATTAGCTGCATCATTTAATTTATTTATTTATTTATAAAAATATACCTTACATTGCACAATATGCATATAACGAAGACCATATGCCCAAGATGGTGTTAACAGAATATTTGCAGATTCCTGTGACTAACTGCACGACCCATGCCTCACATAGAAGTGTCAGCAACGTGGTTGACAGCGAATCCTCAAAATAACCTGAAGATACAGTTAATTGAGGCAGATCAATCAACCAGTGCGAGTGAGACGCAAAACTCTCGAAGGCCAAACAACGAAAACAAGCCTGACCGCACTTAAGAAATAATTACGATGACGGGAGAGCTGTTCTTCAGCCCAGAGCTGCTTTACGACTTCATTTAATTTAATTTAAATTACAGCAATAAAATTAAAAATGAACTTTAAATCTGATTTTAAACAATTCAAATAGATATTTTTTTTTATTTTCAAGTCATTCACAATAAAAATTAAAATTCATGATAAAGGCGATTCACATTAAACTACCAAAATATGACATTTGCTGGAAGAAAAGTTTCTTAATGTGAGCTGAGTGTTAAGTAACCTAAATTTGTTTTAACTTGGTTTTCTTATTTTCAAAAAACGAACTGCTTATCTAATTAATTACATTTTATAAATATTTCTTATCATTTAACTTTTATTTTTATAAATAACATATTCATTGTATAACATTACACATTTCTTTGTATTGTTGCAGTATTTTTGTTTTTATTTTTATCTTGTTTTGGTTTTAAGTCTTTTGAAAGTCAGTGTTTCTGGTTTATAAAAACAAACGCAATATAAATGCAACAAATGGAAAATCAGTCATTTCTTTGTTGAACAAATAAATTTCAATAATTTAATAATTTTGAAAGTAACTGTTAGTGTCTCTATTTTGAAGTTGTTTGTTCGTTTGCATAGAGATCAAATTTAATGCAAAATTTTAAAATTGATTTTCGCGTTTAACGTATTTATGCCAACGAACGCAAGTTGAGTAACAGACAGTATTATTAATAATATAGTTAATTAATTGTTAATGCTGATAGATTAAAAGTAAGTTAAACAAACTTTGTTTTGTAATAATTGGATGTTCATCTTTACAACTTATTCTGAAGAATTTGTTGGCCAGATTTGTGACTTTGAAGTTAAGTTTTAATTAAAGAGACGTAGTGACAAATATGTCCTTTTAAATTCTACTTTTAGCTATTGTTTAGGCCGGAAAATTTTATTATATGCATGTGCATGTATGCAGGAGTATGAGAGTAACTGAAAACTAAATTGATTTTAGTGCTTTTTTTTCAGAGTTCCACATTTAAAACAAATAAATTCGTTCGCTTTTTTTTGTCTTAAACATTTTCTTTTTGATGAACGAATGATTAGGTTAGAAATTTTATCGTCTCATTTTAAATAAATAACATATCGGTACATTCACAAGGCCCAATATTTTGATTTCATCTTTAAAAGTATCTAGAGATGAGCAGAAATCTTTAAACAGCAAGTGCATTTAGAAAACGACGTGTTAGCCACCAAATAAAGCGTAGAAATTAAAGCCATTTTATCTCTTTTCACTTATACACTTTATTTTTCTAATTTTGAATCTGCTGTAATTTTGTTCACCAAACGTTACATTTTTTTTAGTAAAATTTATCATAGAATAAATCAAGCTGATCTCTTACGCTGGTAAGACACGGTACTGTTTGTTATCGTTTTATTAAATGTGAGTTGCTATATGATTTGGAGATATACTTTTACTACAAATCGTACTATTTCATTTGAAAAATAAAACCATTGAGCGGTAGGGGACCACCATTGATAATGAATTATTTCACATTTTTTCCTTATCTTTGAAAAATAAATCAAGGCGAAATTTACATATTTTATATTGTTTTTGAAGGCAAATATCTAGAAGCACGAATATCATAAAATTTAAAATTTTATAGGTAATATTTAATCATAGAAAAATTATATACAAAGTGCATTATTAAATTTTTGAATAAATCTTGTCCAAAAATGAAGGAACATCCGATTCGCCTCTATAGAAAATCTAACAAGTAAGAACGCTTATATTTAGCTGTGCTGAATCTTTAATACCCCTCTATTAAAGCCTATATATCATTTACTTTTAACACGATTTTCTTAATTTTAATCCTTAAGCAGTAGAGGTATTTAGAAAACCATTAATTTAAAATTTGGTGCAAGGAATTGTCGAACGGCTTTAAAAAAGGCGTTCCAAAACACGTCTATATATAAAGGTTTGATTTAAGAAAAACTACCGACTTTATCACCGCAGAGGGTGTGCTTGACTGAATTATGCCTGAAACATTCGCTATTCATCATCATTCATACACAATTATTTGTTGACAGATACACCTATACATGCACACAGCTCACATGTTTTCGTAACGATTTGCGCTGATTCGCAGAATCACAAAAATCAAATTCGAAAACTTTTTAAATTTATAGAAATAATAAATAATGAAAAGAGAAAACAAATTGCGAATTCATTATCTTTGAAAATTTAATTAGAAACAATTTGTCCTTCAATTTTTTATAGAATTTTGCATTTGCCTGATTAGTTCTTGAGATTTGTATTTTGAGTAGTTCGTTTGGGGAAAATGGTAATTCCACTAAATGTTTTCGCAATTCCTTGTACTTTTAAATTTCTGGACTTGTTGCAAAGTAGTGAAAAAAGTTTTTAAATATCTGTTGATTTCTTTTTATATGAAGAAATATTTTTAAAAGTAGTTTTGTTTAACATATTTCGTTACTTTTTTTTTAGAAATGAGTTTAATTTTTAGCCTAATTTTAGTTTTATTCTTTTAATTAATTATTTATGATCTAAACGTTGATTTGAAATGTTTCTCTTTGTAGTTTTGAATTGGCACGTATTCGTGGTGATGTCTGAGCTTTGGATTTTCATCGGAAAAGGAGCTGGTGGATTAATGTGATCTTGATAGTTGGTGGAAAATTAGCAATGCTGTTATTATTTATTTTTTTTTTAATAAGAATTTTAAATTAAAATTAAAACATAATCATACACTCGTCAAATTTAAATAAAAATAATTGTGGATTTGTTTTGGCTTTTTTCAAATCAGTTTTCTAAGTTGTTTTGTGTTTGATAAAATAAAAGGCATTCTTAAAGTTAAAAAATAAAAATAAAAATATATTTTTTGTTGGTTGCTTACCTAAACGTTGTTTCATCATGATTACTTGAGTAGCCACTCGAAGAGCGTATGTGTCTTTTGCTGGTGGTGCCAGTTTTGCAGCTTTTCGGTTGCTGAAGGGAGGTTTAGACTTTCTGGACATGCTGGTGGGTGTGGCATCGGATGAAGAGGAAGACTCATCTTGTGTTTCTTCATCATGAAGAAAATGTGCAAAAGAAAGATAGAAAAAAAGAAAAGAAAACAATATAAAATGTATGAACAATTAGTAATGCCTACCTCGTTGTGGTCTATATTTGGCCGAGTTCATAGCTCTTGCTGATACATCGTTATCCGATTCGGAGCCGAGTGTGTCATATTCTGTAATTGGTATGTGAAGTGTTAGGATTTTCCTAACTTCAGAATCTATTGAGCCTGGATTATCCGATTCTAAAACAGTTTATAGTACGATTTGATGATGGATTTTGATTTGATTGATTTTGATATGGTATTGTGGTGGTCACGATGATATTATGATTGTGACATGATCATAATAATGATGATAATGATGATGGTGATTGATGAATATGCAAACACAAGTGAATATGTTTTTATAAGAAAAATCCAGTTTCATTTATCAAATTATATAAAAGGATTGAAGAGAATTAACAAAAGTGAATGAAAAAAAAATCAACGCAATATGTTTCGAGTTTTTAAATTATATTTATGACTCAGATGAATTGATGTCATAAGCCATTATTAGTTGGTGGGTGGCCATTCAAAAGGAATGTCATGCTGAGGTAAAACACAAATATGATTTCAAATTTATCACGTTTTTCAATTAAAATTTCTAAGCCTCAATCTCTAACTACTTAAAATACTAAAGGAATGTTTTGCAGGATTTTATAGTTTATATTATAAATACACACCTTGACTTTCGGAATGCGGATCTCTTTAATCTGCCCACCTTCGTCTCACTTTTGTGTATTCAGGTTCTTTGCTCTAAAAAATTTGAAACGATATTTTAATCGATACGAAAAGACACGAAGAAAATAGTTTAAACAACTTACATGATAACCGTCTGGCTTAACGTCATGATAAACAAATGAGCCCCTACCGAGTGGTAGGGCCCACTGTACACACATTACCACCGTAAGAGCTTTCACTGTAGGGTTGTTTATTCAATTGAAATGTGGCATAATGGACAAATATCTTCTATATATTCATTGCTTTCGGCTTTGCCGAAACTTCCCGAATCATTGAATTGGAACCACGTGGGCCCACATTCTGGATTACATCTAACGGCCAGATACTGTTGATCGCGATTTTGTTTATTCTGCAGTTGGGTTAATGAAGGAGTTTCCGACATCGATGAAGATGCCAAACGTGATTGATTGTTACTCATTTCTAAAGTGTAAAATTATTAATATAATTTTAATTTTCATCAATCATTACTACTTTTTCTGATCAAAATACCGCCACTATAGACCCAATAGCATTATTAGTGACAGACACACGGGCAGCAATACTTTAATGTTGGCATAGAAGGGACTATCAGTCATGGGAGACATCGCATTCAAGTCAGTGTTATAAATTACTGCAAAAGAAGAAAAATAAAGTAAAGTTTATTTGAGACTTTTAAACGAACATACATTAATACAGAAAATTCTAGCTAAAGATCAATTACATATAAAAAAATAGCACTTAAAACTATAACGTTTTGTTTTAACGAAGTTATAAGTCTAACACTACTAAACTTGTTGAGTAAAAATTATTGAGTAGTGCTTGCTCCCGGCATACATTCAAAAAGAAGAAAAATATTAATTAAATATTTTAAAATCTTGGCTACGTTGAATGACGCGGGGAGGAGACTTGTTGAGCGGTCGATTTAGTTTGTTGGAAAAAGAAGAGGTATAGACACAGATAATGCCCCAAGAGAATTCCTACTTCTGTACGTCATCGTGCGAGAGTTTAAGTGCTCTATCCGCCATTTTATACATTTTATTTTATACAAGTTAATTATAATTAATGATGCAATTTTAGGTTTCCCATCTAATTTCTGAGATAAAAAGTGTTGAAAATGGAAATGTGCCGAAAACGGAAATTTAGGATCGAAAACCTAAAATTGCATCATGTCGCAGGCTTAAAACAATCGTTTCTAAGGAGTGGTAATACTTCGTTTCAGTGAAGCTGAAAATTATGCCTCCAATTAAAATCAACTATTCATAAGAGACCCGCATTGAGTCGTTAATATCATAAACGATTCATCTATGGATCGCTTGCATAGTAAAGCTTCAATGAGGGCTTATGAACGTAGAGACGAATCTCGCGGCGTAGTCATTTAATGGGTTAAACTAATTTTGAAAACTTCTCAAATACACTTACCTCCTTGTGGCGAAAGTGTTGTAAAATTGTAAACCGCTGTCGTTGAACCGGCATTATTGTGCGCTGTCACTCTAAGTTGATACTTAGTGCCAGGTACTAAATCACTAACCGTATAAATACGTTCTGTCGGTGGTATATGACTCGAGACTACGGTCCAAGTGGATCTGCAGAAAAACTTTATTTGCAAAATTTGTCATATGAAAAATGAAAAGCTATACTCACCTGCCATGTTCTCGATTCAATCATAAAATATAAAATGCCACAACCACCATCACCCCATGAATCCAGCCAACAGGTAACACTTGTAGAATTATTAGTTATCATTGTGAATGTTTTGGCTGCACTGGCGGATTACCCTTCGTGTGGGTATTAACGATGTCACAAGGCAAACCGGTACCAATTTTATTATAAGTTATATACAACTGGTAACGAGTGCCGCACCATAAATTACTTAAAAGATGAGAATAAGATTTGGCATCGACTTGCAATTCTTCCCAATCGCCGTTATCTCGTTTGTAATTGATGACATAACCCAAAATGGGACTGCCGCCATTATTGTTGTCCGACCACTCCAGCAGCAAGCTATCCGAATAAGCAGTGACCACAGTGAGATTGGGAGCTTCAGGTGGCACTTTTACAATTACACTATATATAATTTCATCTTTGCCCCAGGTATTTTCCACGCTGCAGGTATAGTTGCCCGCATCGGTGGCTTGAGTTTCTCGTATGTATAAAGTACCATTTTTGGCAATAGTTTTGCGTGCATTTGTTTCCAAATTGTGGCCATCTAAGCGCCATATGGTGACCGGTGCTGGCGAGCCAACTTTGCGACATGTCAACTCAAGATTTTCTTTCCAGGGTGTAACAACACGCTGACTAAATGACACAATGCGAGCAGGTACTTTGTTATTTGGTGGCACTGTAACGACATCCGTTTTTTCACCTTCACCTACTTTTGTGGAAGCTGTCAGCCAAAATTGATAAGTGGCCGATTCTTTGAGTTCGTTGGTCTCATGCATTTCTACATAAGGACCCAAAATACGTTTGTGGTACCTTCCTCACGTCCACCCTTCTAGCATGGACATGTAAAATGTAGCCTGTCTTAAAGAAAAACCAGCAACAGGTACATTTAACAACGATTTAAGCAAATATAATTCATAATTAAACTTACTATATCACCGTTGGGAAACTCTGGCGGCAGCCAGGATATGATAATTTTGTACTCGAAGCTGGTATCGCTTTAATGGCATGTGGTGCGGATGGCACTTTAAGAAATAAACATCACATAATATAAATTATTTGCTAATAGTCATGTTGTAATTATGCAAATGTGTGTGTTGCAGCTTAACTTACCATCCTCATTTGTTCGGCAATAGAATGGTTTGGTTTTAACGCCATCGCCTACTTTAGTGTAGGCCACCACCCACACCGTGTAGTTGGTGTATTTGTTTAGATTTTCGATAGTGGCATATTGATTATTAGATTTCACAACCTCTGGATCTTTTTCTGCAAAATTAAAAGAAAAAGTTGAAGTGATTTTAGACTGTGAATGAAGTCTCTATTAAAATCTGTAAAATATGCTTCATTGCCACATTAATTGATCTTATAATGGCTCCTCCAGCGGCTCCTTACAATTTTCGACTATCGATAGCAGTGGGCAGCCATTGAAATGTAGTTAAAATGTTCAAACTTTGGCATTCTCTTTAAGTATACAGAAGGCCAAGGAAACCTTAATTATTTGTAGCAAATATTGGGATAACTCCCGACCCTTCCGATGATAGGCCAATACAGAAATTAATGAGGCTTTAACGAGCATTCTCTAATCGTGGTTGAGGTGTATAATTTGCGTCCAACAGTAGCTGGTTGTCATCTAAATTCCAATAATTTGACTAAGAAGCTGCTGCACTTTTGCTATGTGGATGTGATTCGATATCGGTTTGACAGAAGGACCATTCGCGATATTATGGATAAGCTTTAGATCATCAATTTGATAAAACCATTAGTCTGAAATTGCTTAATAATGGTTCTTCTCTAAAAATGTGCAAGAGAATCCAAGACAGTGTGTCTCTAATAAGAGCTCGGGCTTGCAAGATTACAATATAGAGAGAGGAAACATCGTCTTCAAACTCAGCTGCATCAGCAGTTACGAGCCGAACAAAAATTTTAAACAACTTGATGAGTGGATCCTGAAGGCGTAAGATGTAAGAAGAACTTTATTTTTAGAATTCTTTTGTGATTATAATTATTATTGATAAGAAACAAATTTTGTGTTTTTTTGTATGATTTAAAAAACAACGTCATAATTATTTCTATAAACTTCTAAATATATACGTATACGAATATGTAAATAAAAATTTAAATTTGTAAATTTCTACTATGCCAAAATCTTGCAAATTTGCACATATGTAAATTAACAGTCAATAAATGTATTTATGCAAACGAACGAACATGTTCGAAATAGTGAAAGAGACAGCTAACTTTTACGAAATTACTTTCCAAATGATGTTAAGGGTATTATTCCCCAAAACGCACGAATATATAAATCCAACATAAGCCGTGGCTGCTGAAGTATTACTAAACACATAACGAAAACGTTTTGCTATAAATTGCGTTTATTACTCTTAAGAGATTTGCCACGTGACTGGTTTATAGCGCAATACTCGTAACCACAAAAGCGCTAACGAAATTTTAACATTTTAAATTACAACAATGTAGTAGTAAAGACTTCATTAAATTATCACCTGCTATAAATGGCAAAAATAAACGAATGCAGCTGGTTTAAAAACACACTTTCTGTTGTTGGTTCTTTATCTACAATTTCTTTCAAAGTAATGGTATAATCGTAGTTCAAACATAAAAATGGTGGTCTAGTAATTTAAAAAACGAATGTCTTTCCACTAAAAAATGCATGCACATACAAAAGTACTTAAAATTTCCACTGGGTAAATAAACATTGAGGCGTCAAAGTTTAATGATTTGAATAATTACCGCTTGGCAGAAAATATATGGAAACAAACTGAATTAAATGACGAATGCCACATGAGCACACAAACTGATACGTTTCATGTGATGTACGATGTTTGCTCTGGTATTCCGTACAAAGTATATTTAAATGGACAGAATTTATCCCAGTCAATGATCCGATTGCAATTTAAAATATAAAATTTTAATTCATGAGCAAATTAAGCAGCAAACTTGCAGCTTCCACACACACACACACACTCACATACACAGATTATATTGGCAGTGGAATGAAAGGGTGAAGGCGAGCGAACCCATTACAACTCAGGGATGATGGCACGGTCAACAAGATAAAACTGCTCACGTAATTATTTGCAGCACTTTTATTTTAATATAATTTTGATTGAATTGAAAGCCAACAATAATTTGTTGCATAAAGTCAATTTGTGGCTCTTCATGTATCGCAAAAAATTATGGGTTATAGACGGGCAGAAATTAAAGAATCCAAAATAAGTAGCAATTCTAGACAAGTTTTGAGACCTTCTGCACAGAAAAGAAACAAAGTATTCAAGGGAAAGCTCTTACACAGCTGGCATCTTAACAAAGACCACAGGGTATATGTAAAATCATCTGATCACACCATTTGCTAACGTGAACGGTAAAGTTCACTTTAATACATTTCATTACAACTAACCAATAAAACAAAAATATACGGATGTGTTCATAACAGATATTGTACATTGATTAAGCCCTTAAGCTGGATTCATACATTGCTTCAGAGCCAAATTTATTGTTCCGAAACATTTTAGTTTTGGGAGGTTTTTTCCTGAAACGATTCGCCCACTACGAATATTTGTTCTGAATATGAAATAATTTTGTATGATAATGACATAATATGATAAGGTGTCTCACTTCAACTTTACTTGCACTACACAATATACGATCAAGTTTTGCTATCAAGATTTTTACACATATTGCTTGTTAAAATTCACAAAAATTGATAGCTGTGACGTAGGCTGCACTCAATGTTATATCAATTTTGTATCAAGATGACGTCAAGAAGGAAATATATGCCTTAATTTTAAAGTAATTTCGTCGATATGATGCAGGATTCATGTTACACAGAGCTTAGTGGGTATCAGGATACACCTAGATATAAATGTATCCCCATACAGTATAATTGCATGAGTCGGAGTACATAATTATATTTATTATTTTTGCTGACAAAAATTTTTTTGAGTGTTTTTAGAGTTGTGTTAAGCGCTATTTTTGTATTATTGTATTTAATAAAAAGACAGAAAAACTAAAAGTAAAAAGTTAAACAAGCCAAAATAGTATGTATTTGTGAACAAAGCGAAAAAAATGACGTCAGCTGTTTTTCTGATGATAACTTGATATACTTCTATGGATAGAAAAATTGCCGACAAGTTCGCAACAATTTTTGAAATTTTGATTGTTTAGTTAAAAAATGGAAGTGTATCAAAAATTGATAGACAAAACTTGGGTGTGTAACCATCGTCAAAAAAATAATAATAAACTAACTGGCAGCACAGTTGCAATGTTTCGAAACAAGAATCAAAATTAAACCAATTCATGTTCTGAAACATGCTAATTCTCTTGCTCTCTATCTCTATCAAAAGAGAAATGCCATACTACATAACAAAAATGAAACAATTTTTTGTAACAAAAATTTGTTCCGAAACAATGGATGAATAAATGAATATACATCTTGTGGCAACATTGGTAAATACTGACTACTTTCGAGTGTTAGAAACTTTGTAATGTAGTGTATCGTCTTAAAGAGAAATTTAAAAACTGTTTAGAAAATTCAAAGTATCTGATATAGAGTGGTATACAAATAAGAAAGCGGTATATAAAAAAAAGAGATAGAAGTATTTAGAGTAACTATACAAAGTCTTTAGTAGTCATTGTGTGATAAATATTTTGAAAAGGAATAAAGTTCCGATTGAAACTAGCAGAGCAAAAATCGGATTTAAACTGCACTGGCGCATTCACTAGCTAAATTTATATCTGTTGAAAATTATTTTCTTCAAAAGTTCAAGTAATTATACAATTGTTGCAGAAGTTACCAACCATATTTTTAACCAGCAGAAAATATGGCAACCTGAAATGCTTAATGTTCATTCAATTTTAATTTGTAATAAACAAAAACAAACATTTATTTTCCAGTTATCATCCTGAAGGTGAATATTTCCAAGTTGTAATGTAAATATGATTTTGAAGATTTTCCGCACAATTGTTGTTTGCCTGCAGATGTGCAGGAAGGTGATTAAAATTTTGCTCACTCTATCATCTGTGTCATGCAAATATATACAGAGTGTTTGAGCAAATGCTTCAAATCGATGAGAGGGAAATCTAACTGATGATTTTATGCAAATTTGGTTAAAACGAATTTTAGACGAAAACAAACAGCCCCTAAGAAACCATTTTGATTTATATTAAGACAAGCATACACACATACATAGATTTTAGTATGTGAATGGGTTTGTAATATGCATGTGTGTGTGTGTAATAATTTATTTGAACTTACCGTACAAGTCTTCTGTTGATATGTAAAATATTTTATAGCCTTTAATTTTACCATTCTGGCCATCAATATCGGGGGCGACCATGTTATGTAAATGGATGTTGAACCCAAAACATCACATGTGGACTTTCAGGTGGCGAAGATGGCACTTAAACAAACAAATAAATAAACAAACAAATAGAAATTCATTCAGTTCACAAGGTGTGAATTTGTATGTTGTTTTACAAACATCTACCATGCAACAATTGACATTGAGTTGAAGTTGATTTATGAGCATGTGTTAGTGTGTGCTTAATAGCATATTTATGTGTATGTGTGGGTGTGGGTGTGCGTGTTTTGTGTTATTTTTCAACACTTACCATCTTCTAATGTTTGCACAGCAATTTCCTTGCTGGGTGGCCACTGCCCTGACTTGTGTAGGCCTGCACAATCACATGGTATTCGGTGTATTTATTGAGATTATTTAAAACAGTCTCACCGCCATAGTGTGAACGTACTTCAACGGTTTTAAAACTGAAACCCAATGTGGGATTTATTTCCATATCCTCGGGCGTCAGAGACATTTGATAGCCGACATAATAGCCTCAGCAATATGCCATTCCAGTGGTCACGGTCTGGCGCATCCCAGGAAACAGTAATCTCCGTTGAACTTTTTGCTTCCGCTCGCACATTGAGCGGCGGGGCAGAGGGTACTTCCTCTAATGTTGTTACTTGCACCACTTCAGAGAACTCTGATGAACCCAATTTATTCTCTGCTGACATACGAATATGATATGCTTTGCAGGTTTTAAGTTGGCTAATGTTGACAACCGTCTGTGCACCAGTGATTGTGATGTGTTCGGCATTTGCTGGATATCTAAAGAAATATTATGAAAAAAACGAACAAAATATCAATAATATATTACATGCATATATACATACACATGTATGTATATACCAATATAAGTATGTACATAAACACATGCCATATTTTTGTATATTTTATTTTCTTGTCTTTCTTCATTTATTTAGAATGTTAATTAAAATTGCAATAGTAATATCTTAGATTATAATTTTGTATTTCATACTTTATTGCTCACAAGTCCTTCAAATGCAGACTGACACAATTTCTTTTCATTTTTAGTAATTGTGTTAAGTTTCTTATTGATATGAATTTCTTTCTAAATGTATTTGCGCACTTAATCCATAAAATTCCTTGAGATTTAAAAGAACTTTTAGCACTTTCATAAACATTGTTGTTCAGATACAAGATATTTGTTCAGTCTTACGAACCAACTGTATTTATTCATTTACATAAGACATTGTTTTTTCAAACACTGTACGACATTAAAATAAGATTACTTAATTCTGCTAGCGATTTGGTAAAGAAGAATAACAGTGGCATATAAAATTAATTTTATTACATTTTACTGAAACAGTTGAGGAGAAAATCATAAATTTTTTTTATTAATTGAATTTTATAAGCAATACGGGCAGGAATGGCGACCGCTTGCCTAAGTTAAAATTCAATCGTTTAGGAACTAAAACAACAAGTAAAAACAAAACAAATTCATTTAATTTTCTATTGATTACTATCATAAAATATATATTTGAGCAGATTATTTACAATGGCAAATTCCATCAAGTATCTAAATTCTAACTGCCAGGACATATACAATACAGAAGAAGCTTTTCAAATGGGCAATTATTTCATTGTAAATGAAGTAAAAGGATTCATACTGCATTAACATGATTTTAATTGGGTTTGCTTTAATTTTTCCAATCTGTATTAAGTGAATGGGTTAAGGTTCATTGAATATAATTTTTTAAACTTTATTTGCGTTTATACACATGTAGCTTTACGTCTGACCATTTATCTTAACACTTCTATATTAATTTTTCTTAAATTCACTCTTCTTGATTGATCCCAGAGATGGTAAATGGCAAAAGCCGATTTCGTGCCAACAAGCTTTTTAAGTATGTAGTACTTTTTCAATAGTACTAAAATCTTTCAAACAGTATATTACTTTTCAGAGTATCTGTTATTTATTCGTAATTACCGAGTGTAAAAATCCATTCTACAATAGCTGCCTTCCATTGACATTGGGACCTATTTAGTTGCATTATTAAAAGCTAAGCTTGGGTACATTTATAGACATTTAAATGTGTTTATTCTGAATAATAAAGAATACAATCCATCACGTATCAATTGGAAAATTTCTAATTAGCATTACATCGCCATAGCATATCCTTGTCGTACTTTTAAAGTATTAATTAATACCAAAAAGTATAATTGCACCAATTTTCCAACTCTGATTGATGTCATTCTGGGAAATATTGTGAAAATTTTATTTTCACTTGCCAGTTATTTGCTTATAAAATATGGTATTCTTCGATTGGACTGTTGCCAGCGAACATTGACTCCATGTCAATTGTAAACTACCAGGAACAGCGCAAATTCTTGGGCTGTTCTGGTACTTCCTGCACGATTAATTGTATTGTCATTTCATCCTGCAAAGATCAACAAACAAAGAAAAGGAATAAAGTATTTTATATTAAAGTAATAAAATAAATGCAATGAAAAATGAAGTAAACATGAAAATTGATTGTGAGTGGTAAATTGATGGATAAAACCAAAAATGGAAAAATTATTTTAAGAAAAAGTTAAACAACTGAAATGAAATCAAGCTGATAAGAGATGAACAGATGAAGAAAACGATGAAGATAAAGTAGAAAATAAATATCTTTTCTTGTGAATTACTCTTCAACATAACGATAAATGTTTATACAATGAAAAATTGTAAACCATTCTACGCTCTTGGTGTTATCTGTAAACTTTAATAAATAATTTACAACAAAAGCAGTTTTACTTTCAACATCTTGAAATCGAAGTACATGCATAAATATTGACTGTTCAATAAATGTGCATTCTAGAAAAATAATGGAAAAGAAAATTTGTAAAATGTGTAACATCTGTTGGAAGCACTAAAATAAAAACAAAACTATTACTGATAAAAAATAAATCACATTCGTTGAAAAGTAGTCTTAAAGTTAGAGTGAAATATTTCGGTTAAGTTATGCCATGTGAATCCCACTTAAAAAAACTACTAAAATAACTTTTAAATGAGTTTGCCAGGAACTAATTTTCGATTATTAATGATTTCGATTACTTAATAATAAAGATGAAAGGGGTTATCAATTACAGTGTTGAGTTTTAGTTCCGCAACAATAAAAATACCTTTACAGTAAACGTTGAATACAAAATTCTTCCACTAGAAAAGATGTATTGAGGATTTCTTTTAGAGGCCATGAAACCTTTTCTATATATTTTAGTAAAGCGTTCTTCTCTGTCACTTCAATGTTTAGGTTTTGAAAATAAACTACAATTCATTGCCCTTGTAGCACTATGTTTTAAAGAAAGTAACCAATCACTGCAGTAATTTTAATATTTGGCGCTTACGGATGAGAAAATCATTGAGAAATCCGCATCCAAATGACAAATTTAAGCTCAAAACATTGCTGTGGACAATTCGATATTAAAAAAAATACTAACACAGAACTAATAATGTTAAAAAACAGAGGAAAAAAATTGTAAATACTTGCGTAAAAGTTTTATGCAAAACACTAAAGAAAGCTTGAGCTCTGAATTCAGTTTCGAAATTAGCATAAACTTAATTTGATTTGAAAGCTTAAACGGAAGATGTTGGTGTAGTTAAACCTTAACCAACACTGTTAACTGTTAATATGCACTTGTGTATGTGATATAACGTTAAGAACTCGATGTTGAAAAAATTCACTGATGGTTTCAAAGCTAGATTTATTTTCATTGAATACATATTTATATTTTTGGCTCAACAGCATTATGTATTAATTCATACATATATCAATTCAAAATTTTCTTCTTCTCGTGTACAAGAGCTGGTTGCTGTGAATTGCACAATATGTTACCATGCATTTCAGTAACTTAATTTGTATAACTTTATTACGATAATCATATCGTTATAATGATATTTATTATTTTGGTCAAAACCCTTTTAGTTGTTTTTGCATAGTTCTTCCTCATGTCTATATGCCGCCGAATTGTCGGACTAGGAAAAAACAACTAAAGGGTCTTTTGATCCAAAATAATAAATTTCAAATAAAATTGCTTAATAGCGAATAAATCATTTTTGAGTTATTGAATTATAATGATATTTTATCGAATTTTCTATTCAGTAACTTTTATAGTGCCATTTGCTGTCGGCTAAAGTTATTTCAATCGCAATATTTTCGTTATTTAAGCAACAATATTTTATGCGTTGTTTTATAGCGATACGGTATATTTTGTAATAATATTTTAAAAAGTATTCTTTATTCTACAAAATGCTCTCAACTGCGTTTTGATGCACCTGCTGCTATCGTCACTATAACAAAATTGCTGAATCACACTGTCATTAGTGCAATCGATTAGATATGTCGATAAAAAGTGCGATTGTCGGATCGTAATAAGTTAGTGAATCGCGCTACAGGAATGATATCAAAAAGTAATAGGTGTACATGAAAACTTTTTTTCGTGCGGATTAAATTTACTCAAATTTGATAAAGATTTTTTATGTATTATTATATTTAAAGTTATACGTATAAAATGTACTACAAGTAAAATGCTCATGGCGGGAAATTTTATAAGATTTCATTTGCAAAAGTAATTTAAAGCAATACCATGAATATTTCAAAACTTTGTTAAGTTATATAATATGATAGCTTCATAAAAAATTTGCTTTACATTTATCTGGTGATAGAGTTTACAAGTATATTTGTATTTTATTTATTCTATCATCATGCACAATGCATATCATCACCTAAACTCTAAAAATCCTCACTGACATTATTAAGTTTTTTCAATGAGGAGAAAATACTAATGTGTACGATGTTCCATATATCGACAATTACTGTTACTAAAAGAAATCTATGCTGGATAGTTTAGATGACATTGTCATAAAACAATGAACTTTTTAGTGCTGTAGCAACACAACTCAAAATTTTCAATTTATTTATTCTCTCAACTTTATTACTTTTCTTATAAACAAAGAATAAGCATTTTGGCTACCGAGCTTATAAAGAATGAATATCTAACAACATCTGGCTTTATTCATGTCACAGCAGATATGAAACAGTGGGCTGTACCCAGCTAATACGTCTCAAAATTTACTCTTCTTGTCTTCTATAAAACAAATTATTAATCGCTACAATTAACCACTAAACACATATTGCAAAACGAAAATAGTCTATTATATTCAAATAATTTTATTTATTTACAAGTAACCTTGGCAAGTTAGATCAAACGCTGTTAACGTTACTTGTATTTTTGTTTGTTTTAAATCTACAAATATTTTTTTGAACAAAAATCGATATATTAGGGTAATTCACACCGAGTCTGTTAATCCGGTAATTTGTTAGTTGGTAATTTGTTAAAACACTTTACTGTGAACACACTTTTTGTTCTATCTCAGTAGTGCGGTAACTTTTGCTACAAAACAGATGATTTAAATTTATTAAAAAGCATAAATACCTCGAGAAAGTGCAAAAACAGAAATAGTAAAAAATTTAATTAAAAAACACAGCTGTTTTTTGTTACCGAGTAACAAGAAAATTACCAAGCTTGCCAGACTGGTACTTTGTTACTCGGCAGTTCGATAATTTGTTAATTTTACAAAAACAAAATACACGTAAAAAACTATCGAATAACGACTAACGAATTAACAAGGCCGGTGTGAATTCCCTATTATTTTTTAATTTTATTAGATAGATTGTTTCTGCAATACAATTCTGTTATACTAATGTAATTTTTATTTTTAAGTCAATGGGCATAATTCCATAGGTCATCGGAGGGTATTCCTAGTTGGATAACATAGTTTGAAATTTTTAATATTAAAGCAATTTTTGAATATACAAAAGCTTCACAGTCTTCGAATTTAAAGTTTCAAGTTGTGAAATCCCATTACAAATTTTAACATTTGAACTCCTACCATCAACAAGTTTTGCAAACAGGTCTAAGCCTATTTGCTGGACACACTCACTGTATATTTAACTCTAAAGCCCATTTTAATTTCGTTCAACTAATTTGAAATTTTCTAATCAAATGCATCACCACCAATCAAAACTTTTCTTTAGAAATTTTTCGTTTTACGCTGTTTTAAATTTTAGGTAGCGATATGCATGCACATATATCAACACACAATTAATTTAATGAATATTAAACACACATCAAATCAAAAGATATTTTAGAAATGTTCAATAGAATTTTGCAACATTTAAAATATGCACATAAATATGTACTTATTTGCAGTAAATTGAGTCGAAAACATTCATAAAAGTGTTGAGCACTTTTCGTACGATTATTTCTTTAACATCTACACACAGTTACATACTTGAACGCTTACAAGGACATTTCTAAAGGATTTAAGCAAAAGAAATAAATCATTTAACAGAAAACACATTTACATACATTTTTTTTGTTTGATTTCAAAATAATTGAAGACTACACATGGGCCTAAAATGCATTTACCAGCAAAATGTGCACAAAGTTATTGGGAAAAGTAGAATACTTTTTATCTTGCTATTTCAGCTTAAAGTACAAAGACAGCAAGTTGTAATTATTTTAATAACAGGGTTAGTAGTTGCAATAATTTATGCAATTGATGAACATTTGTTTAACATTCTTCTTAAAGTGTTTTTAAATTGACAAGCAAGAGGATCGAAGAAATAGAATCAATGCTGCTAACTTCAGCAAAGGATTTACATTTCGTCTAACATTAATATAAGGGGTTTGTTGAAGTGCAGTGTAAAGAAGGCTTTAAAAATCTGTTGATAAAATGCATTTTTTGCAAGTGCTCGGTATTAATTTAAACTGATAAATGAGTTGATGTTGTGTGTTAAACATATGTACGTGATAAGCTAAGCAGTGTGGCCATATACACATTTAAGGATTATTGAATGATATAACCTATTACACGTTCAAATATAGCACAGGAACTTTGTCAAAAATTATTATATACTTTTGATAGTAAGCACCTTTCATACTAACGAATGTTAAATTGGTCTAAATTTCGGTTTTAACGAAAGTTTTAGCTTTAATAGTCGTTTTTGAATAAAACGAGAAACAACGACAACAACAACAAAAACCTAAATATAATTGCAGGAGCTTAATAAAATATAAATACAGACAGAAAGTGTTAATGGAGCTCGAGGCTGTGTGGCTTAAGCGCCACTACAAGGCGTCCGACTTCGTTCGGCTGGCTGTCCCCCAGCTAAGGTCAAAAATTTTACTTTTCTTGTCTTCTTTAAACAGGTATTAATCACAAGCAATAATTTAGAAATGAACTTGAACCCGACTAACAAATTAATAAAAATGTATGACATACAGAAAGTTCGAAAATTGCAAACATTTAATATTAAAACAAGAAATAATTAAAAAAGTTGCGCCAGCAAAACTGTAAATGAAAATTAGATGTACACATATGAACTAACGAAATCTGCAGAAGTGTTCAGTAAGAGTATAGATAGATTTGGTTACACCAAAACATTCGTCAGCAATAAGAAGACAGGAGGGAGCTAAATGACAGAGACATACTCTAATTTAGATCCTACAAATCGCGTGCAGACATGCCTAAGCATGCACAGGTCAACAAAATCAGGTTAATTTTTTTTCAAGTTTTAACTTGAATAATAACAACGGAATAATTGAACTCTTTTAAACTTGAAACAATTTGTAATTCAGTATTTACAACAAACTTTGCACTTTGATCAGGTACTGTATATAACAGTTAATTTTGAAAATGTGACCCCAGACTCTCCTCGTTAGAGCCATGGAAGACCTATGGTGTCAAACCTTTCTATACCGAATTTTGTTGGTTCAAACAAGATTAATAGAGCGAATCTCGATATTTGCTGTCTGTGTAAACATGATGAGTACAAGTAATCTTTCCAATATTTTATTTACACATTTTCAATGCATCTTTTTCATGTTTAAAACAAAATTATTTTTTTCTTCATACACATTATCGCTTCGTCATACTGTACTGTATATGTTTTAACATTTTAAAGCTAATTTCTTTCTACAGTTTCAAGTTTTTAACCATTTAAGTCATTCATGTCATAAAACACACACACACACACACAAACGACCGCTAACAACTGAGAAAGGAAAAAAAAAATAAATAAATGAAATGAAATGAAAAACTCACCTCTCCAAATGTATTTGTAGCATGACATATATAAATGCCAGTATCCTGACGGTATGTATGCGAAATACCTAATTCAGATACCATACCATCATCCAGTATTTGATCACGTATTGTGTATCTGTAAAAAGGAAACAAAATATAAATGTTTTAAAAATTTCTTCTCTAAGAATTACTCATGTTATTTTGTTGTTGTTGTTAATAATGTTTACATTTATATGTAACGTGTACACGTTCGAAAATGCTCGTGTTGGAAAGAAATGCAAAAGGTAGCAACGTTAAAGTATAAAAGTATTATAAAATATAAAGTTCTTTTGCATGCTGGCGAAACTTTAATTTCTACACGTAACTGTCAAGTTCTTGTTTAAGAACACGGAATGCTCAAATGTATGCTCTTAACCCAGCTGGCATTTGCAAGATTAATTTGAAAAAAGTCAACTTCAGGAGTCATCTTCGGCTACTATTAGTGATCAAAAACTAATTAATCACTGACATGCTAGAAGGACTAGAAAGTGTTAGAAATGGTAAGAGTTGAAATTGTTTGATTCAAAATAAAATAAATTGTAAGCAATCATGAATTAAGCACAGACGCGCTTAAAATGTGATTACTCGACATGCACTTTTGTCGAATTTTGCGAGTGTGGAAGGTTAAAATCTATTTCGCCGTAAAGATATCATATAGGGCTTTTGAGTTTGATGTAAAAATATCATAGGAAATCATAATAATATTTCTTTTTAACAACAATTTAATCGTAAGTGAAAATCATTATTTTGTTTTTATTAAAATTATAGTGTGTATATCGCTTTTGTCAATACAAGTATATTCCAACAAAATTCAAAACCATTTCCAAAAAATACTTTGTAATGTCAGCCTTTTATCTCTAACCAAAATTGTGCTAAAAATCAATTTATTTTGAAGACTATAAACTTAGTTGGCCAGTTTGAGGATTTCGAGTTATATATGTAAACATACTACTTAAGAAAACCTTTAATTTTAGTTTAAAGCGTTTTCCCTTTTTCAATCTGGCAGACTTTTAAATGTACTACGTATTATAATAATTGTTAATATGTTGTAATAATATTTTAACTTTACATAAAACATCAACTACATTAGTATTTTAGAATATTTTTAGAAAGGCAAACAATTAAACAACTATAAAAAGCATGTTGCAATAAGTAAGACGACTGTTAAATGACTGTTAAGCGATTAGAAATTAACTAGTAAATGCTGCGCATCAGTCTCATAACTAGCAATCGAAAAGATCATAAATTTAATTAAAAAAAGATTGAAAAATTACTAATTTAACAAAAGAAGCAAATATAAATAAATCGCAAAGAAGATTCGCAGGCAGGGTACAAATTTCTGCCGACGAAAAGCCATTCTCTAGCGATTCAAAAATTAACGCATAAATGGTTATTTCACTCACACAGGGCATCAAACAAGACTTAAAACGTCTTGAAATTAAAAAAAAATGATAACTGGGTAATACTTATACCCACATACATACACACACAAAACTTGGCTAGGATGAATGTTTGAATATGAACACATGTGTTAAATAATTGTAACTAATTGATGAGATGGTATTAAATATTTGAATTTTCGATTTTGTTTACTTAAACAGTTTGAAATTTTCCAGAAGCGACAACTGTGAGGCCAATGAAACAAAGCATTGATTCAAGTAAAAAATATATATAAACAAACTGGCAATATTTATGTATCAAAAAAGATATTTGATATTTGTAAACACTATGCTATGAACACTTTGCAATGCATTCGGCTTGGGAATGCTTTTAAATATTATGCTCGATGCTAAGAAAAAAAATCTCTGAAATTTTAACCGATTAGCTTTGTTTTCGTATCGAATAATGTAATTATAGCTCTTCTCCCAATTCGATTTAAAACAATGAATTGGTTACTTGTCAAATAACTTTTAATTTCTTTTGCATATGAATATTGCAAATTTTCTTTCTTAGAAAAGGAACAAGAAATTAATTAAGCATAGAGAGTGCACTTTGAATTTCTGAGTATTTTGTCCGTCTTTATCTGTTTTAATT